>JAGFNQ010004298.1:630430-646313 GCA_024364735.1 Boesenbergia rotunda
ACGAGCAACGAGTGCTTCGTTGTGCCCGTGATCTGCTGTTGTATCTTGAGAGACAGAAGTCCATCTTAGCCTTGACGCACCGCCGGAGGAGGACGAATCTGTTTCAAGACAACTGCGCTGCGCAGACCTCAGCAAATTCTGGTCGGTCGGGAGACGTCTGACCGCTACTCGAGAAATCCTAATCGGAGACTCCACTGGAGAATTTCAAACTCGAGGATTTTCGCTTCGGGAAATACTACTCAAGTCAAGAACCTCAAATCAGTCAGGAGGCTTGGGAGACCGAGTCGGAATTCCAACTCTGGATGCTTTGTCTGTGACAAAGAATATACTAGCTAATTAATCCATCCAGAAAGCAGAGGGAATGTTTATCTTTAAAATGTGCAATAAAGTAGAGTTAATGGATTTATTATAGCTGTTTATAAATTTTTATTATAGTTGTTTAGGTCTGCCTAACCTACTAAATCTGTCCTCTGCTTTATTTAGTGTATCTATTTTTGTATTTAATATGTTAAACTTTGGGGGCATTTGTAAATTATCAAAATAAATAATAAATGAAAATAAAATAAAATAAAAAATACAAGAGCCTGCAGCGCACTTTAAGTCGTGCCCGCTTTAATCGCTATGGACTTGGTCCTATCAGGTGTCCCTTACGTCCTTTCCCTTTCTGCCATTTCATACTCATCTGCCAACACCATACAACTGCCATTCCATTCTCATCTGCCAACACCATACAAAGTCACCTCCCGGTAACACTAACGCCTTCCTCACGGGGATCCAGAATAATTAATGCACGAGAATATTACAAAAGAAAATCTGGATTCACGTGTGAATTAAAATTTTAAGCATTTGATATATCAATTCTTGATCCAACTATATACTAATTATTCTAGAGATCATGATTTATCTTCCTCATGATGACTTTGAGACGGAAACGTTGAAGTTGAACGATTTCGTCTTTTACACCGGTAACACTAACGCCACCGTTACCGTCCCCACTGCACGTTCTGCGCTAACTTTTGCCTCTCCGTATTTTTTTTTAAAAATAATTAATCAGCAATAAGGTGATAACAAATATTGTTAGATCCGTCATCGCGTGAGAATAATTTTTTTAATAATAAATCTCAAACTTTAAATTTTCGAACTATTACCAGCGGATCTAATTATAATACGTGATCTTTAATACGTGATCTTATCGATGAGTGAGATGAACTCCCCACTCGATAATGGGCACAGCTTGTCGATAGAGGAGGATGACCACCAACACATGGCGACATTGAGGACTCCGACGAGTGATGGACTCTCGTCCTACAAGAAAGGTGACTATTACAATCCACTGGGAATTTTTCGGATAAGATCCTCCGACGATCAAGTCAGAATTTGATGGAGAAGAAACAAGAAAAAAGTGCAGAATACTATAGCCTTCGTTAATTTGCACATCTGCGCGTAGGAGATGGAGTGTCTTATATATAAACAGGAAGACCGACTAAACTTGTCCCCCCACCCCTCTTTGTCCTATATGAGGACAAAGTCAGTGAACAGTGTCAGTCAACAGACTGGTGCCGCATTTTCTGACACTAGCGGTTAGCTCCGTAGTACGATCTGTTTTCACTCACTGCACCTGCCAGAAACTGTACTACATTAGCGAGATTTCCGCGATTCTAACACAAGTGGTGTCAGGTCCAAGTTGACGGACGCTGGTGTGGTCATTATCCTCGCCTGCTAAAGGCCAGAGAATCTATACGAATCCTGATAGCAGAAACCTCCATAAATATGATGTGCCGAGCTGTAGCCTGCTCAGGGTATGCCGATCGGCACCATATGGCCTCATCCTTTGGTCTACCGATAGGGAGTCGTGTTGTCCTGGGAGAGCAATAAGGGAACCCCCGAGTCGAGTAGTGCTAGTCAAGGTATGGCAAGATTAGGACCTGAGTCGGAGACTCCCCAAGCGGAGGCTCCCGATCGGGAGTCATACCGGGTCGGGGTTGCAAACATGAGCTCGGATATTCTTCTGACTAGCAGGGATGCTATAGCATGGCCTTCGCGAGGAAACGACTGACTTTATAAACGGAGTCGGTCGGACCAGGCCTCCCGGGGCAGGGACATTGAGGCTTATGTTTCCCCCTTATCGGGCCTCAGCGGCCCTGTGTGAGTGGGTCTTAGGCCCGACTTGCCACCTTAGGGTGTCATGCCGGCCCACCCACGTCCTCGTCAGCGGATCATAAGCATCCCCCTGCTTCTCCCGGATTTTTCTCGACCAAATCTAGCTCCAAGCGTCTTCTCTCTGCATTTTCTTCGTCATATACCTTCCGCAGGTCAAATTCACACCCGACTTCCACCGGCACCACCGCTTCGCTCCCATAGACTAGTTGGAAAGGTATGTGACCTGTTTCTTCTCTCGGCGTGGTCTGTTGAACCCACAGGACACTAGACAACTCGTCCACCCATGTTCCACCCGCGTGATCCAACTTCGTTTTCAATCCCTTCAAAATTTCCCGATTAGCGACCTCGGTCTGCCCGTTACTCTGTGGGTATGCGACCGAGGTGAAAGACTGCTGAATGTCGTAAGACGAGCACCATTCTTTATATTCTCTTGCCCTGAAACTGTCGTCCATTGTCCGAGACCAACTTATGAGTGATTTCGTATCAACAGAGTATGCTTTGCCACAGGAACTTTATCACTGCCTGTTCGGTGATACGCGCCAACGCTTTAGCTTCTATCCACTTGGAAAAATAGTCCACCGCCATTAATAAGAACTTATCTGAGCGGGGGCTACGAGAAAAGGCCCAACTATGTTCATCCCTCACTGATCGAGGGGCAGGATACCATAGATGTTTTCATCATCTCGACCGGCCGATGAGGTGACACGATAAGCAAGAAGAAAGTAGCCGATCGACGTCCTTTTGTAGAGTTGGCCAATAGTACCCAAGAGCAACGCTTTTCGAGCCATGGCCCCCCCCCCCCCCCCCCCCGACATGGCTACCACAGATTCCCATATGTATCTCTCTGATTACGTAGTTGGCATCCTCGCTACCTAGACATTTGAGCAGCAGTCAGGCAAAGACTTTCTTGTACAATGCATCCCCGACCAAGGAATATTGAACGACTCACTTTCTTAAGAGTCTTGCCTGCTCCCGGTTAGACGAGAGTGTCCCATTTATTAGGTAGGCGCTCTTCAGCCAGTCTCGAGCTCCAACTCCACCTGTTGCTCTATGTGCATCACCAGCACTGCTTGAACCATTGGTTGAGGGAGCACCCAAGAGCTCACCGCGCTGACCAATTTGGCAAGTTCGTCCACACAAAGGTTGCTTTCACTGGGGATCTTCTGCAATTGGACCTAAAGCCTGGCCTTCAACTTCTCGTACGCTTCGACATACACCTGCAGCCAGTCACTGTTGACTTCGAAATGAGCCATGAGCTGCTGAGTAGCCAGCTATAAATCCAAGTGCAATAGTACCCGAGTTCCACATGCCGAGTGGCCTACTGTCCGGTGATAAGAGCCTCATATTCCGCTTCGTTATTAGTGGCTCAGTATTCTAGCTGCACGAATAAATGAAGTTGTTCCTCCTTGGGAGAGATCATTAGAATGCCAATTCCACTTCCTTGTCGAGCCGACGACCTGTCCACGTAAATCCTCCAGATGCCCTCAGTCTCCTCCGAGCGTAGCTCGCTGAGAAAATCGGCCAAGGCTTGTGCTTTAATGGTCGAGCATGCCTGATATTGTATGTCGTATTCACTCAGCTCCGTCGTCCATTTGATCAATCGCCCGGAGACCTCCTGATTTGTTAACACCCGACCCAAACTACTGTTGGTCAAGATAACGATCGGATGTAATAGGTGTTGAGGCAATCGACCCAAGGATGTTCGAGAGGATCATGGTTTTGATGTGTGTGTCAATAAGTTTAAGGTTAGGGTTTTGTGTTGTATTTGATATGTGTGATTGAGTTTGCAGGACTTGAAGAATCACACATGGAGAACACATTCGAGGGAGGAGAGCTCCAAGGGCAAGCCGGGAAGTGGACTTCAAGGGCACACGTGAAGGGTGGCATGGAGGCAAGCCAAGGAAGGCTTGTGTGCGCATCCGAGGGACGATAGCCAGAGGAAGATGACTTCAAGGGGCGAGCCAAGGGAGCATACCTGAAGGCATACGTGAAGGAGAGTGTTCTGAGTGATTGTAAGTGAGTTGAGGGGCTGGGCAGTCGACTGGCCAGAGGGCAGTCGACTGCCAAAACTCACAGAAGGTTTTCAGCCTTCTACCAGTCGACTGCCCCAGGGGCAGTTCACTGGTAACCCCGAAAAACTAGCCGTTGGCTAGCATTTAAAGCTAGACCAGTCGACTGCCCTCGGGACAGTCGACTAGTGCGGGTCTGGACAATTTGCTAAGCTGTCTTGTTCTCTTATTTAAAGGAGACTTCTTGGCACGAGTTGGGTATGGTTCTTGTGTGCAACAAAGTGCTGCTAGTGCCAAGAGTCCTCAGCCCTTCCTCTAGTAATTAATTACTTGCATCTTGTAAAGAGGAAGAGCACAAGATTGTAAAGGTTTTCTCCACCTTGAAGGAGGATTTCATAGTGGAGGTGGTGAACTCGTGCGGATCCTTGGATTAGTCACCCTTAGGGGTGGATACCAAGTAAAACACTGTGAGTTAGCATTGATTTTATTCTATATCTTGTATTGTGCTAATCGTCTTGTAGAGAAAAGCCGAGCCATCGATCCTAACAGTTGGTATCAGAGCGCAAGGGCGCCTTCAACGGACTAACCGCCAAGAAGAGCAAATCATTGAAATGGCCGGCTCACACATCCAACCGCCGAAGTTTGAGGGAGAATTTTCGTGGTGGAAGAAGAGAATGGAGGTATTTTTCAATACCGATTTTGATGTAATGCTTATTATGAAAAATGATTTTGAAGTACCTAGGGATCAAGAGAACAAGATACTTGATGAAGTAAGATGGAGTAGGAAGCAAATGTTGGTGCAATCTTGGTTAGGTCAAGGTTGACCTAGTTTGACTAGACTCGGGTGAGCTTATGTCTGATTAGCTTGGGAAGCTTATGGTTGGATATTTCGATGTTTGATAATGATGTTTGAATGTCATATGATGTTTGAATATTGTATGATGTCAAGTGGGTCAAGGACTGGAGTCTTGATGGAAAAGACCTAGTGAGACTAGGTGAAGTCCAGGTGGATCAGGGGGATCGAACGCTGGCATGGGAAAAGATCTAGTGGGACTAGGCACACCTAGTGGGACTAGGCACACCTAGTGAGACTAGGTGAAGTCCAGGTGGATCAGGGAGATCGCACGCTGGCATGGGAAAAGACCTAGTGGGACTAGGCACACCTAGGGGGACTAGGTGAAGTCCAGGTGGATCGGGGAGATCGCACGCTGGCATGGAAAAAGACCTAGTGGGACTAGATACACCTAGGGGGACTAGGTAAAGTCCAGGTGGATCGGGGAGATCGCACGCTGGCAAGGTGGAAGTCTACCAAGAGACTAGACCTAACTCGAGGGTTAGGCAGACCTGGTTGGGAATCAGGTTAAGTCCTAGTTGAGAGCTAGGCATGGAGAAATCCAGGTTGGTCAAAGGGGTTGACCGAGAAATCCAAGTTGGCCAAAGGGGTTGACCGAGAAATCCAGGTTGGTCAAAGGAGTTGACCGAGAAATCCAGGTTGGTCAAAGGGATTGACCGTGAACACAAGTTAAGTTGGACTTAATCGATTGGGAGATCGATTGGCTTGTTGTCTCGTGAGAATAGAAAGGATCTTAATCAATTGGGTAATTGATCAAGAAGGATCTTAATCAATTGTGTAATTTATTAAGAAGGACCGTAATCGATTCGGTAATCGATTAAGAGAGTTTTGTTGCGAGAACAGAAGGTGGCTGAATCGATTGGGTAATCGATTCAACCTTCCCTTAATCGATTAGTCAATCGATTAAGGGCAGTCTTAATCGATTGGCTAATCGATTAAGGTTCGAAAAATAGCCGTTGAACGGCTAGATCTGACGTGGTAATTGATTGGGTAATCGATTAGGAAACCCTAGGCGTCGAGTATAAGGGTTTTCACGCAGGTTTTGAGTCACAACTCTTCTCCCCTTCTTCTCCTTCATCAGTGTCATTTCAAGGGAAGCCTTGGAGGATATTGCTGCTGCATTTCCAAGGTTCTAGAGGCAATCACAAGCTTGAAGATAGCAAGGAAAGCAAAGCTTGAGCTTATCATTGTAAATCTTGTAAGATTTCATTTTGTATTTGCTTAGATTCTTATTTATCTTATTGGAAGCTTGTAAGAGGTTTCTCCACCTCAAAAATGAGATCTTTCATAGTGTATGAGAGAGTGAGGAGAGTGGATCCTTGGATTAGTCACCCGTCCGGGGTAGATACCAAGTAAATCCTTAGTGTTAGCGTTTGCTCGAGTCTTCCGCCGCGACAAATCATCACGGAGCAAATCGGAGCTAATCACCCCCTCTAGCTCGTCTACTGGTCCCAACAAGTGGTATCGGAGCAAGGTTGCTCTGCTTTGGGTCATGATTGGATATTTTAATGGGGAAAGTAAGTGTTTAATTAATGGGCACATTGCCCAAAGATTATGATTGGATATTTTAAACATTTGAAAACCATTTCATATTTTATATGGTTTGTCATAAGCTTGAAAGGTAGTTGATTGCAAAATCAAGTTGAAACATTGGTACAAACTTAGTGGTTTTCAAGAATTTTTAACTTTAGTCAAAAATCAAGCATGCTTGAAATTTTATATGAACTTATATTTTTCCTTGATAAAGTATATCATTTCAAACATGTCTGTAAATTTTTATAATTTTTGGAATTTTTTAGAATTTATTGGAGGTTTCTGAAATTCGGCATAAGGCTGAAAAATCAGACTGATAGCGTATCAGTCGACTGCCCCTTTGGGCAGTCGACTGGTAAGGCTGATTTCAATCTGCTGACTTCTGTTCAAAAATCAAAACTCCCTTATTTAATACCATGGGTTAAGGTTGCTTGAGGCAATAGTTTTTGATAGTGTCAAAGGGAGAGAGTGAGTAGTTTAAGTTAGAATTTTAACTTGAATTGGGTGGTTTGAGTTAAAATCTTGGAGAATATTGAAAATGGGAGAAGACATGGATTAAGGGGAAGGTTATCTCTTATTTTTATGTCTTATGTTTTTCAATTGTTTTTGTTGACTGGTATTTTATCCCTAAACTTAAACATATTGCCACACATTAAAAAGGGGGAGATTGTTGAGGCAATCGACCCAAGGATGATCGGGAAGATTATGGTTTTGATGTGTGTGTCAATAAGTTTAAGGTTAGGGTTTTGTGTTGTATTTGATATGTGCGATTGAGTTTGCAGGACTTGGAGAATCACACATGGAGAACACATCCGAGGGACGAGAGCCGAGGGAGGAGAGCTCCAAGGGCAAGCCGAGAAGTGGACTTCAAGGGCACACGTGAAGGGTGGCATGGAGGCAAACCAAGGAAGACTTGTGTGCGCATCCGAGGGACGATAGCCAGAGGAAGATGATTTCAAGGGGCGAGCCAAGGGAGCATACCTGAAGGCATACGTGAAGGAGAGTGTTCTGAGTGATTGTAAGTGAGTTGAGAGGCTGGGCAGTCGACTGGCCAGAGGGCAGTCGACTGCCAAAACTCACAGAAGGTTTTCAGCCTTCTACCAGTCGACTGCCCCAGGGGCAGTTGACTGGTAACCCCAAAAAACTAGCCATTGGCTAGCATTTAAAACTAGACCAGTCGACTGTTCTCGGGGCAGTCGACTAGTGCGGGTCTGAACAGTTTACTAAGCTGTCTTGTTCTCTTATTTAAAGGAGACTTCTTGGCACGAGTTGGGTACGGTTCTTGTGTGCAACAAAGTGCTGCTAGTGCCAAGAGTCCTCCGCCCTTCCTCTAGTAAGTACTTGCATCTTGTAAAGAGGAAGAGCACAAGATTGTAAAGGTTTTCTCCACCTTGAAGGAGGGTCTCATAGTGGAGGTGGTGAACTCGTGCGGATCTTTGGATTAGTCACCCTTAGGGGTGGATACCAAGTAAAACACTGTGAGTTAGCATTGATTTTATTCTATATCTTGTATTGTGCTAACCGTCTTGTAGAGAAAAGCCGAGCCATCGATCTTAACAATAGGAAATAAGGTCAAAGCCGTCGAGCGACCAAGAGAAACCCATAAACCAACTTTTCGAGCATCGTATAATGGCACTTGGCGCCCTTCAGTAGATGTGCAAAAAAGCACACCGGTTGTTGTCCGGTCTCTCCTTGTCTCTCCAACACCATACTAATCGCTTCGGCTGAGGCCGCTAAGTAGACGTACAAACGCTCCCCCGGCTCCGCCGAGCTACAATAGGTAATCCATCAAGTAGGTCTTCAATTCTTCAAAGACTTTATCGTAGTTTGCATCCTAGTGATAGTTAGTAGCTCGGCTCAAGGTTTTAAAGAAAGGTAGGCCCCGCTCGGCTGCTTGGGAGATGAAGTGAGACAGAGCCGTGATCCTTCCTGTGAGCTTTTGAGCCTCCCTCAGGCTCCGCGATAGTGGCATGTCGAGCAACGCCTTGACTTTGCTCGGATTGACCTCGATGCCCCTCTCAGTCACAAAGTAACAAAGGAACTTTCCGATCTATGTTTCAAAGAGGCACTTGGTCGGGTTCAACTTCAGCCATACTTTCGCAAGGTGCGGCAGGTCTCTTCCACGTCTTGCACCAGTTCAGCCGTCCCGGCGGTTTTGACCAAGATGACATCTACGTAGACCTCAATGTTCTATCCAATTTGCTCTCGGAAGACCTTGTTCATCATACGTTGGTAAGTAGCACCTGCATTTTTGAGCCCGAATGACATGACGGTATAATAATACGTACCATCCGAGGTGATGAAGTTGACCTTCTCCTGGTTGGCGACGGTCAGGGGTACTTAATGATAGCCTTGATAGACATCCAATATGGAGATGAGCTCGCTGTCAACTGTTGAGTCAACCATTTAATTGATCCGTGGCAATGGGTAATAGTCCTTCAGGCATGCTCAGTTAAGATCGTGAAAATCAATATAGATGCGCTACTTGTTATCAGGCTTCGCCACGAGAACTACGTTGGCTAACCAGGCTGGGAATTGCACCTCCCTGATATGATTGGCTTCCAAAAGCTTCTCAATCTCTGCCCAGATGACTTCATTCTGCGCTGCGCTAAAATCCCTCTTACGCTACTTAACGGGTCGGGCGTTTGGGTAAATATGCAACTGATGCTCAGCCACTTTCGCCCGGACCCCTTTGAGATCCTTTGCCGACCAAGCAAACACGTCCTGGTTCTATGCTAAGCAATCCACCAGCTGCTGCCTTAACTCGCTTGGGAGGTCCGCTGCTGTCTTGATTTTGGTTTTCGCCCGATCGAGGAGTTGGGCCTCATCCTTATCCTCGTACAATTCTGCTCAAGGGGAAGCTTACACCATATTGCAGTTGGTGGGGGGTCGCCTCGCCTTCTAACTCTCCGACCGGACGTCGACATCCACATAGCATCGCTGAGCCTCTTTCTAATTACCTTTAACCTCACCGACCCTGTCGCCGATCGGGAATTTTATCTTAAGATAAAAAGTTGAGACCACTGCTCAAAACTCGTTGAGGGCAGGTCGTCTTAGGATGGCGTTGTAGGCGGAAGGGGCGTCCACTACTAGAAAGGTGGACCACCTTGTTCTCTTTAGGGGTTCCTCGTCGAGAGACACGACCAACCTTATCTGGTCGATTGACTGCATCTTGTTCCCTGTGAACACGAACAACGGTGTAGTCACCAACTCCAGCTGGGACGACTCAATCTACAGTTGGTCAAAGGCTCTTCTGTATATGATATTAACCGAGCTGCCCGTGTCCACGACGGTGCGGTGAATCTAATAATTGACAATCACGGCAGTAACAACCAGGGCATCGTCATGAGAGACCTCCAGTCCCTGAAGATCCTGCGGCCCGAAACTGACCTGGGGGCCTTGTGCTTGGTGGCGCTTGTCCCTACTTAGTGAATTTTCAGCCGGCGCGCCTGGGCTTCCCTGGCTCGGTTGGAATCTCCTCATGTTAGTCCCACTGAGATCACATGGACTCCTCCTCTGATGACATTCTGTTGGTTGACTTGGTCCTCATCTATATCTTCAGACACAGTGTGCCCCTCCAGGGGAAATAATTGCCGGGTTGCGGGCATAACTCGAATGGGTTCTTCTAACGCCGGACCAGTTGGGGATCCTCCCTAACCCTGGACGCCTCTTGGGGAGGGCTAACATCCGCTGCCTCTGGTGGTTGGGGCTCGACCCCGCCTGCTTGTCGGCAATCCTGGGTGCTATGGGTGTTGCTTTGATGGAAAGGACAATATGGCCTCCCCCGAATCGGGAAACACCCCTATGTCACTTGCTGTACATGTCTTAGTTCCATCACCACTCAGTCGATCACCCCTATGGCCTTTGGGGCTACGAATGGGCCCGCCTAGCGAACGACTATTCTGTAGGGGCACATGCCCCAGGACGACGCTTGCTTCCTTTTTTCGAGCAGCCTGAGCTTCCTCCATGTTAATATATTTAATGGCTTTACCCAATAGACTATCAAAGTCCTTCGGGGGTTTCCTAATCAGCGATCAGAAGAAATCCCCTTCCTACAACCCTTGGGAAAAAGCACTGATGAGGACCTTGGGTGTGGCGGTCAGTACGTCCATGGCTACTCCATTGAACCTCTTTATGTAGGCTCGGAGTGATTCCTTCGAACCTTGCTTTGACGCAAACAAGTTGGGGCTCATCTTATGATGCCTCCGACTGCTCACGAAATGCTGCATAAACAACCTCTTAAACTCCACGAAACTTGACACAGACCCACTCAGGAGTCAATCAAACCAGCGTTGAACTGGTCCCGACAGGGTCGTTAGGAATGCCCAACATTTGATTCTCTAGGGGTACTGATGTAGCAAGGCGACGCTCTCAAACTTCATGATATGCTCCTCGAGATCACTAATCCCTGAGCATTCCGGGAAGAATCAGAGGTGTTTGGGGACAGGATCTTAGAGAATATGCGAGGAGAACGGGCTGCTTGTCAGGGGGACCGACGCTGGGTCGACTAGGCCCTTCCCCTTATCGAGTCGGTGTTGGCCTAACTAGATGCGAGCACCTTCACAGGACCTGAGTGGGCTTCATCTTTCCTATTTCGAAAGAAGGCAGGGGAAGGGATTCAAAATGCCCCTTGGCCTGGCGACATTCCCTCAACCCATCGAGTTGCCAACGCCCGGTGGCTCGGGGAGCGGGGTTGCAGGGCTACCAGTCGGTAGGGGCAGTTGGGAGGTCTTCTGGGTTCGAGCAACCATCAAAAACTCATACTCCTCCGGCGTGATGGTAACCGTCACTTTGTTGGGGTCTTCTATTTCCTACTCCCGATCAGGCGATGAGCCCTTCTTCTAATGTCAATTATGATCCTGTTGGTGTACAAGGTGAACTCCCCACTCAATGACGGGCACGACTTGTTGACGGAGGAGGATGACCGCCAACACGTGGCGACATTGAGGACTCCGACGGGTGATGGACTCTCATCCTGCAAGAAAGGTAACCATTAGCAACCCACCGGGAGTTTTCCTGGCAAGGCTCTTCGACGGTCAAGTCAAAATTTGGTGGACAAGAAGCAAGAAAAAAGTGCAGAATACTGTAGCCTTCGTTAATTTGCATACCTGCGCATAGGAGATAGAGTGCCCTATATATAGCCAGGAAGGTCGACCAAACCTATCCCTCCTTTTGTCCTATGCTGGGACAAAGTCAGTGAACAATGTCAGCTAGTTGACCGACGTCGCATTTTTTGACACTCGTGGTTAGCTCCGTAGTACGGTCTGGTTCACCCACTGCACTGCCAGAAACCGTATTGTGTTAGCGATATTTTCGCAATTCTATCACTAGTGGTGTTAGGTCCGAGTCGGCGAACACCGGCATGGTTATTATTCTCGCCTGCTAGACGCCAGAGAATCTGTATGAATCCTAATAGCAGAAACCTGCATAAATATGACGTGTCAAGCTGTAGCCCGCTTGGGATATGCCAATCGGCACCACATGACCTCATCCTCTGATCTCCCGATAGGGAGCCGTCTTGCCCTGGGAGAGCAATAAGAGAACTCCTGAGTCGAATAGTGCTAGTCGAGGTCTAGCAGGATTAGGACTTGGGTCGGGGATTCCCCGAGCGAAGGCTCCCGATCAGGAGCCATACGGGGTCGGGGTTGCAAACATGAGCTCGGGTATTTTTTTTTACTAGCAAGACTGCTATAGCAAGACCTTCGCGAGGAAACGATTGACTTTATAAATGGCGTTGGTCGGACCAGGTCTCCCGGGGCAGGGACATTGAGACTCATGTTTTCCCCTTACCGGGCTTTAGCGCCTCCGTGTGAGTGGATCTTAGGCTCGACCTACCACCTTAGGGTGCCATGCCAACCCGCCCACGTTCTCGTCAGCTATGGCGAGATCAACACTCTACCTCCAAATCACTCATCTCAGTAGAATAGATTGATAGTTAAGATATAAATATTATTATTTTGAGATCTAAGAATCAAAATCTAGACCCTCCCCATGTGCTAGCCATCCGGATTAAGTCTCCGTAATTTACCTCCTCCGTATTAATGCTGAGATAGTTACATGGAACATTGAGGATAAATAAATTACTTTTTATCACTTTCAATATCGGAGCCACTCTTCTTATTTTATATATTACAAATAAGGATGATAATGAAGGGAATTGGATTTTGTATCATCAGTCATTATATTTATCAAATACTCCTATTGAGTTTTAGTATATTTTTTTAAATATATATATTATTTAATTAGTATCAGAATGTCAATACTTTCTTCATTATTTAAGAGAAAATTATTATTATTTAATAATCAAATGTCTAATTTTTACGACTCAATTACAAATGTTTTCATCGCCTCCGAAATAACTGCGATAAATAATTAGGGAATACAAACTCGCAACTTTTTTCATTATTCGCGCTTCAGCCCCAGCCGTCTATTTCAAAATTTTCTATTAAATTGAAAAAAACTGAGAGAGTTAGAAAGAATTAGAGAGTGAAAAATATAGTAAATAATATAATATTTTATATATACATATTTAATTATTACTTGGACATATTAATAGTCGGCAGCCGAAATCAAACTATGTCCTGAAAGACACGATAAATCCATTAAAAATTATTATATATAAAATATTATATTATTTATTATACTTTTCACTTGTCCATTTCTACTCTTCTTAACATTTTTCTAAATTGAACGTCAAATATATGTCCAGCGGAATCAAACGGCGGCATTCTTTTTATTTTCGCTGCGCTGCCCCATGTCTGTGGGGCCACTCTCCCGCATTTTATTATCATATTCTGATCACCATCACTATATTAAAGTTACCGAAAGCGACGACCCACATCCGCCTACACCGGACCACCGCCGCCGCCTCCTCCTATTATTCTTCTTCTTCTTATGTTCTTCTCCACTGCCTCTACATCCTTCCTCTCTTTAACCTCTTCCTTCTGGAAGCTTCTCCTCCGGCTCCGATGTCGTCCAAACCCTTGCACTTCCGCGGCGCCTCTCTCTTCATCTTGTTCTTCTTCCTCCTCCTCCTCCTTTTCTTGTACTCCTTCCACCGCTCTTCCTCCTCCGATCGCCAATATGGGCTTTCCGCCACCGATGCTCAGCGCCTCTTCCTCGACCTCTCCACCGGCGCCAATGCCACCATCGCTTTTCACCTACGCACCCTCACTCTCCACCCTCACCTCGCTGGAACCCCTTCCGCTGCCGTCCCGCCTCCTACGTCCTTTCCCATTTCCGATCCTCCGGTCTCCGCGCCTTCACCGTCGAGTATTCCCCTCTCCTCTCCTACCCCGCCTCAGCTTCCCTCTCTCTCCTCCGCTCCGATGGTGCCCTCCTGAAGTCCCTCCCCCTCGCCGAGCCCGCCGATTCTTCGGCCGCCGCCGTCGCGCCGTACCACGCCTACTCCCCCTCCGGTTCTGCCGTCGCCCCCGCCGTATTCGTTAACTTCGGTCGCGAGGAGGACTACAACTTGCTCCATAGGACGGGCGTTGAAGTCAAGGGGTGCGTCGCGATCGCGCGGCGTGGCGAGGAGTACCGGGCGCGTGGTGGCCAGGGCCGCGGCGAAGGGAGCGAAGGCTCTGTTGTTATTTAAGATGGCCGACCTAGGTGGGGTTGAGAGGGGGACCGTGTTGCTCGGTGGGGTTGGAGATCCGCTTGACCCCCGGGTGGGCTGCCCCTCCGACGAAGGAGGCGAGAGGCTCGACGCCGAGGAGGCGGAGGTGAGGCGGAGGTTTCCTAAGATTCCGTCAATGCCGGTGGCGGAAGAGGTGGCGTTGAAGATTCTAAGTACACTTGGTGGACCCACGGTCCCGCCTGAATGGAGAGATGATTTGCGTTTGGCGGCGGAGTGCGGCGTCGGACCTGGTCCCATGTTGCTCAACTTCACCTATCAGGTAATCTCACCCGTCCATGGTTTCAATCCAGACACCTTTTGAACTGCCGTAGTTTATGGAGTCTGTTTTATATGCATACCTTACCCATCGACGTTTCACTTGGAGTATGTTGTTTACCTGAATTTCCAACCTGCGGCTGTCCTTTTTTACTACTCAGCAATTTTAGCTTTCTGCTGATGCAAGTGGTCCAATGCCTTGGAGGAATTAATGGTTTATAAGTCTAAAAGGCACCGTTTGTAGTAATTCTGTCTTGTATTGGCTCCACATGGTTTAACAATACTAGTATCTGTATGAGCCACGAGGACGTATGCTTGTCATTTTCATATTTGGACAGATTGTTATGGTGTTACTATCACACCAATTCATTTTTTGGCCGCATCTCATTCAATCCCAGTAGTTGTGGTCCCAAACCCCAAGTGAGGATGCCCAAGTGAAGCAATGATAAGATCAACAACTGTGCTTTCTTCTTTCTCATTTATGAGGTGCTACTTTTTTGGATAGGACAGGATTTCTTTTCTCCATAGAATATATCTACTGTACTTGCGCGAGGATGTGCACGATGCAAATGATCGAAAACATCGATTTATATGATGAACTGCTTATTATTTGGGCGGGTTGGTAAGGGTAAAATTTATGGCATGTAGTCTTTGAAAGGGTGCCTATGCACACATATGTAACATGCATGATGCAAGATACATGAATTCACTAACACATAAAAGACGCAACTTGCCCCTCACACATAATGTAATAGTGTGCCTTCTCGGTTCTCAGGCATCTAAGGATCGAGTCCTAGCTTCGGCGAATTAATGGATGAATTTTCCTTAATGTGTGGTTGACCTAAGAATGTTGGGCTAATGGGCCGCCAAACACTTCCCGTTTTACTTTGGTGACTGGTGGGAAATTTTCGTCTAGCTTGGCCGATCAGCGTAAGTTGGATATCTGGTGTCAACTAAATAAAAAAAAGTGAAACTCACTATAATACAGACTAAATGCATGCAGATGCTCATATGTATGAATTCGTTAACACTTTGACGTCAATATTCAATAATATAACTGGACATAGTTTTATGGTGTGCATTTCTTGATAACACTTATCTATGTGGTCTTCTTCACAATTTGTTGCAAAGAAGCTTTATTGACTTGCATGTTTCAAAACCTATTTGTTTATTATAATTGTATGATCTATTGTACTCTCTCTCTCTCTCCCTCTCTCTCTCTCAGAAAAATAATCTTTTTTGTCTATTGGTTTGTGAACATCCTGTCTTATTTGTTGAAATAAAACAAACGGTTAGCTCCTTGAATTTGATACTGTTCCCTTTCACTTTATTTGTATTAGTGTTTAAATTGGAAACTTTTTATTTATTTTTTTATCTATTGATCTTCATTAAGGAAGATAGAAAGCTGGCAAAGATTCAAAATATTTTTTGGCA
>JAGFNQ010004299.1:0-45128 GCA_024364735.1 Boesenbergia rotunda
AGTACTTAGATGAAACAAACATCTTAGGTCAAGTACTTAGACACAATTTTGAAAATGATTTAAGTCAAGTACTTGGAAATTTTTTAAAACAATTTAAGTTAAGTACTTGGCAATTTTTGAAAATAATTTAAGTCAAGTACTTGGCAATTTTTTAAAACAATTTAAGTCAAGTACTTGGCAATTTTTGAAAACAATTTAAGTCAAGTACTTGGTAAATTAAGTACTAAGAACCAGTTTTGAAAAAGACAGTTTTGAAGGCAACTTAAATTAAGTACTTTTTGAAGAAAGGATAAAGAAAATTTTGAAAAAAAAATTTCAAACCTTCTCCCCTTTTGAATCTCTCCCCCTTTGCCATATATCAAAAAACAAAGCAATATAAAAAGAATTGCATAAGAATATAGTGAAACAATAATGTGTTGTACTGAACCAATTCAAGATATAAACATAGCCAAATCAATTTGAATTATCTCGTTCGGGTCCTGTCTAACCCAATTAGCTACTTACTAACTATTATAGACAGTAGTTTTTGCTAGGGTTAGTCAAGTTAAGTGTTTTTGTTCAAGTTAGATTTTCTAAGCTTGACACTTAACCTGATTACTGTTTAATTGTATTTAGTGCCCCAATTACTACAGATGCACTGACTTAAAGCATCTTGAATTAAGGAAAAGACCTAAGCATCTCAACCCATTCTAAGTTATCAATCAATAGTACCCTAAGGTGCTTGTGAGATGCTGGCTTCTAGATCTATAGGTGCATGCATTTCTAGGGTTATGACCTAGGCTAAGTCCATTTGCGAAGAAAATCCCTAGTTTTGAAGGGGGTAATTTTAACAAAAACTAAGTCGAAAAATTGATTTTATCATTGCAATAAAGATTTTGAAAATCAAGTAAGGCAGTTTTAAAATTATGTTAGAAACTGATTTAAAATCAAGTAAAGCAGTTTTAAAATAACAGAAGTAGAGAAAACCTATTCTACCAGGCCTAATCCTAACTGCCTTCTCAGTGAGCTGAACTCAGACTCAGGTAGGGGTTTGGTGAATATGTCAGCTAAGTAAGATTTAGAGTCTACATGCTTAAGGACTATCTCACCCCTGACTACATGATCTCTTACAAAGTGGTGTTTAACTTCTATGTGTTTAGTTCTGGAATGTTGGATTGGGTTCTTAGTTAGATTAATCGAGCTTATATTGTCAATGTAGACTTGAGTTTGGATGTAGTTAAGCTGGAAGTCCTTAAGAGTGTGCATCATCCATAAGAGTTGTGCTACACACTCTCCTAAGGCAACATACTCAGCTTCAGTTGTGGATAGAGCTACACAGTGTTGTTTTCTGCTGCACCAACTTACTAGACTATTTCCTAATAGTTGGCAGCTTCCACTTGTGCTCTTTCTATCTAATTTACAACCAGCATAGTCAGAATTCGAGTATCCTGAAAAGTCAAAGGTTGAGGTCATAGGATACCAAATCCCTACATTTAGGCTTCCCTTAACATATCATAGTATTCTTTCTAGGGCTGCTAAGTGCGTTTCCTTAGCACAGGTTTGGTATCTAGCACACATTCCTACGGCAAAAAGGATATCAGGTCTGCTGGCTGTAAGGTACAGTAGACTTCCAATCATACTTCTTTAGAGTTTAAGGTCTACTGGTTTACCATCAGGGTCACTATCTATTTTTACATTTGTGGCCATGGGGGTACTTATGCTTTTGGAGTTATCCATTTTGAATTTCTTTATTAACTCCTTAGCATATTTAGATTGATGGACATAGTTTCCATCCCTAGTTTGTTTAATTTGTAACCCTAGAAAAAAGTTGAGCTCACCAAATAAGCTCATTTCAAATTCATTTTCCATTATTTTAACGAATTCTTTTAAGAAATTTGAGTTGGTGGACCCAAAAATTATGTCATCGACGTAGATTTGGGCAATAAAGATTTCTTTTCCTAAGGTTTTAATAAATAGGGTTGAGTCAATTTGTCCTTGTTTAAATTCTTTAGAGATTAAGTAAGTTGATAAGCGTTCATACCAGGACCTAGGTGCTTGTTTTAGTCCATAAAGAGCCTTAGTGAGTTTGTAAACGTGGTCAGGTCTTTCTAAGTCCTCGAAACCAGGGGGTTGTCCTACATAGACTTCTTCCTTAATAAATCCATTTAGAAAAGCTGACTTTACATCCATTTGGTAGAGTTTAAATCCTTTATGGGATGCAAAGGCTAACAACATCCTAATGGACTCAAGTCTAGCTACTGGGGCATAGGTTTCGTCAAAATCTAATCCTCTACCTGACCGAACCCTTTGGCTACTAAGCAGGCTTTATTTCTTACTATTTCTCCTTGATCATTTAGCATATTCCTAAAAACCCACTTAGTATCAATAATGGATTTTCCCTCAAGTTTAGGTACTAGTTCCCAGACTTGGTTCCTCTCAAACTAGGCTAACTCTTCTTGCATTGCTATGATCCAATCAGGATCAGGTAAGGCTTCATCTATGGTCTTAGGTTTAATTTTTGAAATCATTGCAATTTGACTAAGGTTCCTATATGCAAACCTAGTTCTTACTCCTAAGGTTGGATCACCCACAATCTAATCAGTTGGGTGACTGAGTCTGGGTTTTTTAGTTTTTCTGGAACTTGGTTCAGCCTCAGGCCCGGCTGGTCGATTTGGTTCAGTCATTGGTTCAACTACTTGGGTTGGTTCAATTACTGGTTCAATTATTTCAATGGTTGGTTCAATATTTAGTTCATTTAGGGGTTCAATTAAAGGTTCAGTAGTATGTTCATTTTCTTCTTGATCAGTGTTTGATGAATTTAGATCTGGATTATTAGATTTTGAGTTAATTTCTTCATCAAATATCAGATTTATTGTTTCTTCAATTTTCTTAGTTTGTTTATTGTAAACCCTATAGGCTCTACTTGTTGTCGAATATCCTAAGAAGATGCCTGGGGTTGACTTAGACTGGAATTTACCTAGATAGTCCTTGGTATTTAGGATATGGACTTTGCACCCAAAGACCCTTAGGTAATGTAGGTTTGGAAGTCTATGGTAGTATAATTCATAGGGTGTTTTATTGTGTCGTTTTTTAATTAGTACCCTATTTTGGATGTAGCAAGCCATACTAATTGCTTCTGCCCAATATAGGTTAGCTAAGTTAAATTCATTGAGCAAAGCCCTAGCGGCTTCCTGTAGGGTTCTATTTTTCCTTTCAACTATCCCATTTTGCTGGGGGGTTCTAGGACATGAAAAATCGTGTATATACCTATTTACTTTACAAAACTCCTCGAATCGTTGATTTTAAAACTCTCCCCCGTGGTCACTCCTAAGTCTTTTGATTTTGGTATCGTTTTGATTTTCAATTAACATACAAAACTCACTAAATAGGTTTAGGCTTTCATCTTTGGACTTTAGAAACCTAACCCAGGTAAACCTAGAGTAATCATGAACTATTACTAAGCAGTACCAGTTTTCGCTTAGTGACTTGGCTCCATGTGAATCAAATAGGTCAAGGTGTAGGAGCTCAAGTGTGTTTTGAGTTAGATCAGACTGAATAAGTTTGTGATTAGACCTGGTTTGTTTACCTTGATTACATGATTTACATATTATGTTTTCATGGTTCTTAATTTTAGGGATACCTTTAATTAGGCCAAGTTGGGTGATTTTTGAAATTATTCTCAAATTAGTGTGACCTAATCTCCTATGCCAGAGGTTTGATTGTTCTAACTGAGTTAACATGCATTTAGGTACTAGTGGTAGGTTTATAGTGTTAACATTATTTTTCCTAGTGCCCTTAAGCATGATTTCTGAGTCTTGCAAGTTTCTAATCGGGCAGTTAGAGTTGGTAAAGGTAACTACATAACCAGTATCACACAATTGACTTATGCTAAGCAAGTTAAATTTAAAATCTTCAACCAAAAGAACCTTCTTAATAACAAAGTCAGATTTAAGTTCAATATTACCTGACCCAATCACCTTTAGTGTAGCATTGTTGCCAAATGCTACTGAGCCTAGGTTTTTGAACTTGAGTTTGATGAATTTTAATTTATCCCGAGTCATGTGTCTGGAGCACCCACTATCCAACATCCATTGGTCCAAATCTTTATGTTCCTACACATAAAGAGTTTTGTTGATTTGGATCCAATTAAAATCAGGAATAGCCTAAATTGATTTTCACAACCTAGTATGTCTCACCCAATCTAGAGTTGTCAATCATGTTAGCCTTAAGGGTTTTTGTGAGATAAGCTTTGATTAGATAGTATTATTTTGAAACATTATAATTTATTTTGAAAAACTTAAATTAATTTTGAAAATAGTTGATTTTGAGTTTATTTTAAAAAGATGTTTGAATCTACAATTAACTGAAAATTTATGTTAGATTTGAATTTGTCAAAGAATAATTTGAATTTGAATTTCAAAAATTGGCTTCCAGGTCTTGGCGAGGCACTAGGCCTTCTTTGGCCGTAGCCTTATTGGATCATCAACCCTTTCCTTGACAAAGCCTTTTAATGAAATTTCATTTTCAAAATTATTTTTTGAAAAATTCTTGTCTAACTAGTTTGGGTTTTGGATCGATAGCTTCGGCTAGTTTCACCAGTCTAAAGAGACCAAGTAGAGTATACTTGACCTTATTAGAAGTGGCTTCCCTAACGTACTATCATCTCACCGCCACCCAATACTAGGTTGTTTAAATTTCAGTTAATTGGGTCAGTCCTTAAACTAACCAGTCCTAAGTCTAAGCATGGTAAATTGCAGAAATTAAATAGACAAGCAATCATGTAAATTAAAACAAGAATAGAAATTTATCTAGCTATAAATATTATTTTTAATTTGGCTCCCCCTGGACTAAAGCCACGATAATGGTTTGGTAAGATGTGAATCTTATCCTTGGGGATCCAATACTGATTTGATCCAGTTTGTTTGTTCAAACACAGTTTGGGTACCCATGCCTGAATTTTAGGTCTGGACTGATTCAGTACAGCATAGTATGATCTTTGTCTAGACATGGTTCTATAGCCTAATCCGGATCGATTTAGAACCGACTTCTATTTTCCAAGAATCATGTCAAGACCCTTGGAACCAGAAGTGAACCGTTCTAAGGCTGCTCTGAGGTCCTTGACTTGAGTTTTCAAAGAGGAGTTCTCGTTCTCAAGTTTTTCAACTTGAGTAGAGGTTCCTTCTCGAACCTTCTCAGATAAGGATCCAGGGTCAGTTCCCTCTTTCAGGAGTTTTACTTCCTGTCGGAGATATTCGACTCGGATTTTGGCTTTCGCCAAGTCTAGAGAAAGATAGGCAATTAATTCGGTTAATTGATTTCTAGTAAACCCACTTACAGTGATTTCGCCATCCTCTGAAAACGTGAGTTTACCGTCGACCGGTTCCAACTCTGACTCTGTCTCAATTTCTTCTGAGGCAGTCAGAGCGAGCAAGTTCGACTGTGGGGCCTCTTCTTCTTCTTCGGACGAGGATTCGTCCCACGTTGCCTGAAGGGCCTTCTTCTTCCTTGTCTTCTTTGTATCCTTCAGATTGGGGCATTCCGTCTTATAGTGACCCTTCTTTTTGCATTCGTAACAGGTCACATTTGGTTTGTTCTTCTCATTTGAAGGTTCAGCTGGTTCTTCCTTTCTTCGGCTGGCTTTCCTTCTGTTGGTCTGGTTTTTTAGTTCTTTGTAATAGTCCCGGGCTAGTCGAACCAGTTTAGGTCGATTTCCTTCGCTGTCTTCTGAGTCTTAGTCTGAATCAGACTCCGGTGCAGGTTGAGGCTTCTTCTTGGTTATCTTTCCAGTTTTACCTGCAACAAAAGCGATGCCTTTCTCGGCCAGATTACAGTTAGTTTGTTCATGCAATTCTAGTTCAGAAAATAGTTCATCTAACTTGATTTTAGACAAGTCCCTTGAAACTTTGTACGCATCTACCATAGATGCCCACAAAGTATTTCTAGGGAACGCGTTAAGAGCATACCTGATTAGGTGACGGTTCTCTACTTTATGACCGATGGTGTGTAGATCGTTCATCAACTCCTGAATTCTGGCGTGGAGCTGAGCTGCAGATTCGTTGTCGTTCATCTTGATGGTATACAGCTTGTTCAGTAGTAGGTCCCTCTTGCTGATTCGGGTGTCAGAGGTTCCTTCGTGCAACTCAATTAACTTACCCCAGAGCTCTTTTGCACTATTGAAAGGACCCACCCGGTTCAGCTCTTCTTTGGTTAAGCCACATTGGAGTGTTTGAGTTGCATTAGCATCGGCTTCAATTTTTCTTTTTAGGGTGGTATCCCATTCGGTGTAGGATTGTGGCACTCCTTCAGCATTCTTCGAAATTTCCAGTCCAGACTGGATTATTATCTACATGTCCACCTGAGTCTTCAGGTGGACTTCCATCCTACTCTTCCACTAGGAGAAATCCTCCCCACTGAAGAGCAGTGATCTGGTGGTACTAAAGCCCTCTTGCATGGACATTTAGAAATTATCTGAAACGAACGAGAGAGAGAAAACAAAGACGTCCCAAGACTTGGTCTTGGATTAGCAGTGTAGAAAAAAATAATTATTTTATCGAGTGATGTTGCACCAATCTCGATTAACGATAAAAATAAAAAGAAACAATTCGAAGAAAATCTGAAAAATTCTCAAATTGGTGGTTGCACCAAATTTGAGCTTCCCCGCACTGGTACAACTTGACGGATCAATAGAATACGATAGAGGGGGGGGGTGAATATCGTAAAACCTTTTCGGATAAAATTTTAAGAGAATAAGCAGCAGAAATTAAAAACACAAAGACAAACGCGAACACAAGGATTTACCTGGTTCGGAGTCGCGGTCGACTCCTACTCCAAGGCCCACGGTCCTTAACCGTTTACTGCGGGCAATTCTATAATGCGCAAAGTGTTTTACAAAGAATTATACAGAAAGATTGCAATAAAGAAAACAGAGTTACTCTTCGTGATCGATGCCTGGTATGGATCATACTTTGGAGCGGAGGGTCATCGTCGACGATTAGAATCTCGAGATCTGAGGTTTCCGGAGCAGAGTCCTTGAGTCGAAGAGCGTAGAAGCGTTTGGAAAGTTCTGTCCGAAGCCATGGGGGGCGAGCCCCTTTTATAGTACACCTGGGGGCGCTCGGGATGCTGGGGGCACCCTCCACGTGTCTCTGGATCCGGAAACTCCTATCCGGGACTCGGTCATCCCTTATCCCTCAAGGATCGGGCTCGGAGTTTGACGAGGGCGCCCGAGACACAGGGGGTGCCCCGGTTGACCCAGTCTGCTGGCTTCTCGGCTGGATAGACTTTGGTTGCTTCGTTGGCTTGAACCCAGGGCGCCCGAGGCATCCGAGCCGTCCGGGACCACGGGGCGCCCGGGACCAACGGGGCACCTGGCCTAGTGAGCTTCCGAAGCATTTTCTTGCTCAACATGTCTTTCCTTCACCTTGGGGGCGCCCGGGACCACTGAGGCGCCCTGCCCAGCTATCTGCCCTTCTCCTTTGGGGCGTTCTGAGCTACAGAAACTCGTTCCTTTGGTCCTACATCCAGGGTTAGTACAAAACAAAATAAAGCAAGAATATTAGGTTTATACAGCATTAGCTGTCTTGGTTCTGACTTCGGGTCTCCAAAATAGAACCCTAGGTCGAACCGACGCCTACCGTTCCCTCGACGGGGAACGCGTCCTCACCTACTCCTCTCAGGAGAATTTACCTGTTGCCAACTGGCTCCTCCGGTTGGACTTTTGCCCAGCAGTACTTCGCTAGGTGCCTAGCAGTCCTTCGCCAGGTCTTCGTTTCCAAGCAGTCCTTCGCCTGGTGCCTAGCAGTCCTTCGATAGGTCTTCGGTGGCAAGCAGTCCTTCGCTAGGTCTTCGGTGTCAAGCAGTCCTTCGCTGCTCAGTTGGTATTCAGGATTCACAAAGAACTAGATTAAGCCTGGGTCTAGGTTTCGAATCCTGGGAAGGCAAAAATCCACACCCAGGGGTGGAAAGACCTAGTTAGTGGTAACGGCACGGTCGACGGTCGACGGTACGATGGTCGTGAGGGCTGGTAAATGGGCCGCCAAATGGGTCGGGTCGTTACAGGTTGGACTTTTGCCCAGCAGTACTTCGCTAGGTGCCTAACAGTCCTTCGCCAGGTCTTCGTTTGCAAGCAGTCCTTCGCCTGGTGCCTAGCAGTCCTTCGCCTGGTGCCTAGCAGTCCTTCGCTAGGTCTTCGGTGGCAAGCAGTCCTTCGCTAGGTCTTCGGTGCCAAGTAGTCCTTCGCCTGGTGCCTAGCAGTCCTTCGCTAGGTCTTCGACTCCTAGCATTCCTTCTCTAGGTGCCCAGCAGTCCTTCGCCAGGTCTTAGGGTTTCGTTGCCTAGCAGTCCTTCGCTAGGTGCCTAGCAGTCCTTCGCTAGGACTTCAATCTGCACACTCATGTAACATGTTAGATACACATAACATCTTAACTTTTGAACCCTTTGCCATTATCAAAACTAAGGTTCGACTTGGGTGTTGTCTGCACCAACAACAAGTTGGCTAAATCCAATGATTGGGTCAAGCCCCTCCAAAAGGAGATCCAAGCCCTTAAGGAGGAGGTAACTTGAGTTCCTTGACTGAGAGAATTTAGGGTGGAACCTCAACTCATGTCCAACAACTTGAGGAAGAGAATTCCTTTCTAAAAACTCAAGTCAAGGAACTTAGAGCAATCTTAGAGTGGTTCACTTTGGGTTCCAAGAATCTTGATATGATTCTTGGAAAATAAAAGGTCGTTCTTAACTGATCTAGACTTGGGTATAAAACTAACTCATGATATAGATCATACTATTCAATTATGAACCATACTAGCACCCAAGTCCAAGCATGGATCCCCAAACTAAGCTTGACAAATCAAGCAGAACCAAACCACTATTGGATCCCTAAGGATCAAATGCATTGCCTGGATAGTCCATATCGAGGCTTCAGTCTAGGGGGAACCAATAGAAAAACCATTTATATTGTTAGATAAATTCTTTGCATGCTTATAAAAATTGTTTGAATGCTTGTTTATTTATTTTTTTGTAAATTGTCATCCTTAGGACTAGAAATAGTTAGATAAGGACTAAACTTGATTAAAACTTGGACAACCTAGTATTTGGGTGGGTTGAGCTGATATTACGTAAGGAAAGCCTGTCTAAGGAGTCAGGTAAGGTAAGAAGTACCCTATTTCGTTTTTTTAGCCTGATGGAAGTAGCCGAAGCTACCTCGCCACATCCTCGACTAGTTAGACCAAGGTTTCTAAAAGAGTAAATTAAAAATATAATTTCTTTAAAAGTCTTTGACTAGGAAAGGGTCATTGCATCAAAACTCAAGAAGGCTCCTGTGCCTCGTCAAGACCTGAAAGCCGATTATTGAAATTAATTTTTAAGTTACTACTTGTTAAACTTGAATCTAACTCAAGGTTCAATCAAATTTTAAATTCCACTTAAAATCAAAAGATAAAATACTTAACACATCTCAGAAAACATATAAGGTTTCCCTATTTTATTTCTTAGAAATGAGTGAGATGTTTAGAACCTAAAAGGATTAGTCTAACCTAACCAACCCAACAAACCTAATTAATTTTACCTTTAATTTAATAAATCTAATTTAAAATTTTACCTTATTAAAATTCTAACTTAAAATCCTTAACCTAATTTAATTTTTAAAAACTCAAACTTAATTTTTTAAAATTCAAATTTAATTTTTCTAAATTCAAACGTAATTTAAGTTTTTAAAAATTCAAATTTAATTTTTTAAAAATCAAATTTAACTTATGTTTTCAATAATTTAAAATTAATTTTTTTAAAATTTAAACTTAACTCAATTTTTCAAAAATTCAAATTTACTATTTTAAAATTCAAACATAACTCAACTTTTCAAAAATTCAACTTTACTTTTTTAAAATTCAAACTTAACTAAATTTTTCAAAAACTCAAATTTACTGTTTCAAAATTCAAATTTAAATCAATTTTTCAAAAATTTAAATTTACTTTTTCAAAATTCAAACATAACTCAATTTTTCAAAAAATAAAATTTAATCTAAGATAATTATTTTTCAAAATTAAAACTTAAAATCAAACTTAAATGGATCAAACTTAGGATAAGTTTTCAAACATTTAACTTAGTCAATTCTTTTTAATCAAAATTTTCAAATTTAACTTAATTAAATCTTCAAATTAAACTTAACATAACATTCCAAATTTCAAACTCAATTTAATCTTCTTTAATTTCAAACTTAATTTTTTAAAATTCAAATTTAACTTTTCAAATTTCAAACTTATTTTAATTTCTCAAAATTCAAACATAACGTGATTTTCAATATCAAAGTAAATTTTTGAAACTAAAACTTAATTTTTTTTTCAAATCATTGTTAACTTAATTGATTAGTCAAACTAAAACTATTATTTTCAAAATCACCTTTACTTATATCATGCTTGGACTCAAATGGGTGAATTAAATTGATTCTAAAAATTTTTTCTTAGTTTATATCTATTATGGTTTCATTAATTATCTGCTTAACTTAAATAGTTGTTCAATTTTTAGTTAGTATTATGTAATTGCTTAACTTAAAATATATTGTCAAAATTTACTTATAACCATTTATATGCCTCACTTAAAATATTGTTTAGCATCATTTTTTCAAATTTTACTTAGAGCATTATTTGCATCACTCAAATATTTTCCAAATTTACTTATCTTTTTTTGAGTGATTGACTTCCCTCACTTAAAATCATTTTCAAAATATTACTTACGTTATTTTTCTCAAAACATAGTGTTATTTACTTGCATTTCAAAAATTATTACGGGCTCTAATATCTAAATTCTTTTTCTAAAATGACTTTTTCTCTTAACCAAAATGCTTTTTGATAAATGTCAAAGGAGGAGAGAAAGGAAATCTTAAAAGGAATTTTTTTTTCTTTCTAAGTAGCAAAAGAATTATACAAAGTGCTTTGCTTTCAAAATTCTATTTTCAAAAGTGGGAGAGAAAGGAAAAGTTCAAATTTTTCTTTGAATTTTACTTAAGAGTTTTTTAATGTTTATACTTAGAGTTGTTCAAAGTTTACTTATTTTCAAAAATCTTTTCAAAAAGCCTTTCAGATTGAAAAATACACATTTTTCAAAAGCTTCTGGGGGAGAATTTCATATTAAAGGGGAGCTTCATGCATTTCTTCAATTTTACAAAAAAAAATTACTCTGAAATTGAACTTTAACTCAATTGCGAATATTCCAAAACATAACTTATCAAGAGGGAGGTTTGCAAGTCTTTTCTAAATATTTCTAACTTTAAAACAATACTTTGAAAAATTTACTCTTACCTTGAAAAAATATTAAATTGTGTTCACTTTAAAACTTTTGATACCTGCTTAACTTTTTGTTTTAACTTAACTTTTGAACTGGGTTGTCATATATCAAAAAGGGGAGATTGTTTGTGTTGGAAGTGTAAGAAGTGGGCAACGTGTGTAGTAACTGCACACGTTGCCAGGGAGTGGGCTCGTTGCCCCTCCCTCTCCACTCCTTCTACACCCCTTTGCTCCCCTATATAAGAAAGGGGTAAGGGATTCATTCAAGCAAGTGTAGACAAGAGCAAAAGAAAAGCTCTAAGAGGAGGAGATCATCCAAATAGTTCGAGGGATTTGATTTGTGGAGGCCGAAGGACTTTCCGACCCCGTGATCGTTCTTCCGACGACAAGAGCGAAGAAAAACGAAGGACGAGCGAGAATCACTGTAAGTATTTACCATTTTTATAATTTGGTAGATTTGTGCACGATTTCATGCTTAGATCTACATTGGTATCAGAGCCGTAAGGTTCTAAATAGCATGAAATTGCTTCGCCGGAAAATCGCGACTTTGTGTCGGCGGATTTCTTTTGAGTCGGTAAACTAATTGTTAGTGTTGCGAACCGACGATCCCATTCGGCCGTGTTGCACGCTAGCGATTAACCGCGTTCGTCGCGGTGAAAAAAAACGGCGGAAGCAGAAGCAAACTCGAGAATAATAAAAAACGGTGGAAGAAAACTCGAAAAAAAAATTTTGCATGCAAACTTAATCCGTTGATATAAAAAAAAATTGTATAGTTTTGTTTGCTTCCATTAAATTAGCAAACTTAATCTATTGATACTGAAAAAAAATTGCATGTTGTTTTTTGCTTCCATGAAATTAGTTAGCTTTGTGCTTTAATTAAATATCTTATTGCTTGGTTGAATTTGTATTAAAATTTGGCTATTGGTTATTGGAACTAGACCAAAATTTGATTAAATGGATTGGATTTTAATTAGAATTAATTAAATCCGATTAAGTTGGTTCATTTCAACTGGAATTTAAATTATTAGTTGATTTAATCAGACCTACTTGACCCAACTATGTTTATGTCTAGTTCGAACCATTAGTTGGTTTGACTAGACCAAATTGATCCAATAAAAATCAGGATCTAGTTCAAACCACTAGTTAATTTAATCAGATCAGTTTAATACAAACCAAAACCATTTTGTTTTGTTCGATCAATAGATTTGACTTTGAATTAAGTGAGCTAACGACTAAGATAATATCCCTGTCTGATTAGATTAGTTCTAATGAGGATCATGGACACAGACTAAGGATTCGATTTCCTAATCGATCAGCCTAATGTGTTAGTCAATAAAGCTCCCCAAATCAAGAAAATTTGTTTTTCTTATTTGTTTATGACTCTGTGGGTTTATGCATAATTGTGAATTGAATTAAACCAGTTTTGTTACTGGTTTGTCGGTTTTGTACTGACATTGTGTATTTTAATTCCAGATGTCGAGATTTATTACCACAATAACTCGTCGCGATGTGAGACGGAATGAGCTAAGGGAACAAATAGAGGAGATTGACTACCGCCCAAGTCTAGGCATACAAGGGCATATGGGAAGGCTTGATCGTCTATTTTGGAAACTCGAGCAGGAAGAGTTTCCAGTCCTAGATAACTACCGGATCAGGGCGTTGATTCGTTCATTGCCGAGGCGTGGTGGAATAGCTGCAAGATGTATTTGGGGTTGCTTTAAAGGGTGAATCACATATACTGATCTGTGTAGAGAACTACATCGCCAAAATTTTTCGGAAGAAGATCTGGAAGACTCTGAATACGAACTAGAAGAGGATCCAGAAATGGATCTAATTGTAGAATTCGAGGAGAATCCTGAAGAATTCGAAATGAATCAAATGGAAGAATTCGAAGAGGATCCAGAAATGGATCCAATTGAAGAATTCGAGGAGGATCCGGAGGAATTCGAGATGGATCAAATTCAAGAAATTGAGGAGGATCTTATAGAATCGGTGGAGGATCCTGAAGTTAACTTACCTCTCATCAAGTCTGGGATCAAAGGGATAGTATTTACCACCGCTCTAGTCTCTGTCCTAGTGGGAGTAGTGCTAGCTTATCTAGTTTATTAGAGTTTGTCTTTGTTACTGTTGTTATGTACAAACAGTATTTGCTCATTTAGTTTTTAGTCATGTAGTAGTTACTGTCGTTTTGTACGAACAGTTTTTTTTTCTCGAAAAGTTATGTTATATGTTAACAAAACTTCTTAATGATTAGTTCATTTCATTTGAATGATAAGTTCATTTATGATTAGTTCATATGATGGGATGTATGTAAAATAACTAATAAATGTTTATTAGATTAGATATACGGAGGATGAGTGGGAACGTAGTTACCACTTGATTTTGTAAACCAACTCTAATTTACAATGAGTTAGTTATTAATTACATGTATATGAGTTACACTGAATGACTAAATAATGTGTTTATTTATGTTAGATCATGGCAACGAAGAATATAATAGCTGAACTCAACAAAAGAGAAAAATTAAATGGGGACAACTACAAAATATGGCACCTTAAGATACAGTATGTACTTGAGGAACAAGAAGTTCTAGAAGTTGTAAATCAATTTATGGTAGAACCTGCAGATGGTTCTACAGCTCAGCAGAGACGTGATCTTGATGCCTATAAGGCATGGAAGAAAAAGGACTCCACTGCTAAGGGTATTTTGATTAGTTCAATGGTAGATGACCTGGTATATGAGTATGAGTCATTACCATCGGCTCATGCTGTCTGGGTTGCCCTGAGAGATAAATATAGTGGAGTTAGTTTAAGCAAGCTTCGTCAGCTGACAATCAAGTTTGACAGCTATAAGAAACACCCGAATGTCTCCATGACCCAACATTTGAGGGAAATGGGGAATATGATTCGAGAGCTGAAAACTGTTGGTCATGAGTTGACTGATGAACAACAGGTTCAAGCAGTTATTCGTTCCCTTCCTGATTCTTCGGAATCAATGAAACAGAACCTTACACATAGTGAAAGTATAAAGACTTTCATTGATGTCTCATGCCATGTTGAATTGGAGGCGGAGAGAATAGAATTCGCAAGGATTTCTGGACAAGCTTTTGTAGCTGAAGACTCTGGACCCAAGAATAAGAAGAGATGGTTCAAGAAAGGAAAAGGAAAGGGAAAAGGAAAAGAAGCTGCTGATGCTGGGCTGGGCCCAATCAAGAAGAATGTTAAAGGAAAGAAGTATGGACAGAAACCTAAGAGCAAGTTGACTTGCTATAACTGTGGCAAGAAAGGCCTCTTTGCTCGGGAATGTACTGAGCTGAAAAAGGTAGATCCATATTTATTTTCTATTCACGAGCATTATGTTGCTAGTTCAGTGTTGTTAGCTGATTCTTATCCTTTGTGGATTATAGATTCAGGAGCAACGAACCATGTAGCTCGTGATCGAGCTACATACGTGGAGTACCGTCGAGTACCAGCTGACAATAAGTGGATATATGTGGGAAACAATGCAAGAATTGAAGTCAAAGGAATTGGCACTTGCAAGCTCAACCTACGTTATGGACATACCCTGTTTCTGCATGATGTCCTTTATGCTCCTGAGATTCGACGGAATCTAGTTTCTGTAACTTGTCTTCTTGATTTGGGTTATTGCATAAATTTTTTCAGTCGTTGTGTGGAACTTCGTATTAACTCCGTGTTAATTGGATGTGGTTATGTAATGAATGGTTTCATGGTTCTTGATGTAGAACAAGATATTAATTATGGAATTAATAGTTGTTTTTCAAACATTGTTCTTACTAGTGATGCTAATATTAATGAGGAAGTTTGGCATGCTAGACTAGGACATATCGGACAAGAACGGATGAATAGATTAGCTAAGGAGGGTCTATTGGGCACTCATGCTAAGATTAACCTGTCCATATGTGAGCATTGTCTTGCTGGAAAAGCAACAAGGAAACCATTTGGTAAGGCTATTAGAGCTGATTCACCATTGCAATTAATTCATTTGGATGTATGTGGTCCAATGAATGTGAAGGCTAGACATGGAGGTTCGTATTTCGTTACATTTATTGATGACTTCACACGTTTCGGTCATGTGTATTTGATTTCTCATAAACATGAAGTATTAGATTACTTCAAATGTTATTTGAACGAAGTTGAGAATCAATTGGATCGTAAGGTTAAAACCTTACGCACTGACCGTGGAGGTGAATATTTGTCTGATCAGTTTAAGATAATATGTTACAAGAAAAGGATTATTAGACAACTAACGATCCCTGGAACTCCACAGCAAAATGGGGTTGCTGAAAGAAGAAATAGAACTCTTCTAGATATGGTTAGGTCTATGATGGCTCAAGCTAATTTACCTATTTCCTATTGGGGAGATGCATTATTAGCTACTACCTATATACTTAACCGAGTGCCTTCTAAGTCTATTCCATCTACACCATATGAACGTTGGACCGGCAGAAAACCAGATTTGAGTAATCTGAGACCTTGGGGGTAAGCTGCCTACGTTCATGATAAGACTCACAAATATGGAAAACTAGGACCAAGGGGTAAAAAGTGTATCTTTGTAAGGTATTCTGATACTTCTAAGGGTTATGTTTTTATTGGTGAGCAACAAGATGGAACCATCTCCGAAATAGAGTCAAGAGATGTGATTTTTCTCGAAACTGAGTTCCCAACAAGAGATGAAGTTGATAAATTGATTCCTCTATTTGCTATAGAGGAGGAGGATATTGTTCCTTTATCAACAAATCAGGAATCACAGAAGAAACCTGAATCTAGTCTACCCAGTGGGAGTGATTTGGCAATGAATGAATCAGTTTTAGTTTCTCAACAGTCAGACCTGCGAAGAAGTAATCGCAAGATTATTCCTAAAAGAAGGTTTGACATTGAGAATGAGGCATTAATGATTCTCCCTATTGACGATGAGGAACCTCGAACGGTTGAGGAAGCATTGAGATGCTCAGTTAGAGAAAAATGGGGAATTGCAGTGGATGAAGAAATGGAGTCTATGAGAAAGAATCAGGTTTGGGATTTAGTCGATCGTCCTCCAGGCCGAAGGGCTATTGGGAATAAGTGGATTCTCAAAATCAAGAGGAAGGCAGATGGATCGATTAACAGATACAAAGCTCGTCTGGTTGCAAAAGGATATACCCAAATGGAGGGTATTGATTTTGAAGAGACATTTTCCCCTGTTGTGAAGTTTGTGTCAATACGTGTCATTTTAGCTATAGTAGCACATTATGACTTGGAATTACATCAGATGGATGTAAAAACGGCTTTCCTTAATGGTAATCTTGACAAGGAAATCTATATGGCACAGCCAGAAGGTTATATTGCTGATGGCAAAGAAGAAAAAGTATGTAGACTTAAAAAGTCTATATATGGGCTAAAGCAAGCGTCGAGACAATGGAACATAAGATTCAATGAAGTCATTTTATCTTATGGTTTCGAAATGATCAATGAGGATCATTGTGTATACCTCAAGGAGGATAAAGGAAAGATTGTCATATTATCGTTATATGTTAATGATATGCTAATAGCTAGAAATGACATACAGTTTGTGATAGAAATCAAATCGTGGCTTTCATCACAATTTGACATAATAGATATGGGAGAAGTCGAGTACATCTTAGGTGTAAAGATCATTAGAGATCGATCAAAAAGACTTTTGGGTTTGTCTCAAGAAGCTTATATTACTAAGATGTTACAACACTTCAATATGTCAAAGTGCAACATTGAGCAAACTCCAGTAGCGAGAGGCACTATTCTGAGCAAAAGTATGTATCCCAAGACTCCTAATGAAATAGCCGATATGAAGAAAAAATCATATGCCAGTGCCATTGGTAGCTTAATGTACACTATGTTGTGTACACGCCCAGATATCAGCTATGCTGTTGGCTTAGTTAGCAATTTCCAGTCAAACCCAGGATCGAGACACTAGAAGGCGGTGAAGAGAATATTCAGATATCTCAAAGGGACGGCAGATTATTGTCTCTACTTCCAAGGATCAAAGTTAAGTCTGAAGGGCTATACAGATGCAGATTGGGCAGGAGACCTTGATGACAGAAAATCCACATCGGGTTATGCTTTCTTGCTGAATGGTGGCGCCATCTCATGGAATAGCAAGAAACAGGCTTGTATATCACTGTTGACAATGGAAGTCGAATATGTGGCTTGTGCAGCGGCTGTACAAGAAGCTGTCTGGTTAAGAAGGTTTCTAAAGCATTTGAAGATTGCTGAGGATAGTGGGAGTCCCGTTACATTGTATTGTGACAATCAAGCTGCAATAGTTTTTTCCAAGGATCCCAAATATCACAGTAAAGGCAAGCACATATAAATTAAATATAATTATGTAAGGGATATTGTGGACAAAAGAAAGGTAGTCCTTGAGTATATTCCTACCCGTGCTATGTTTGCAGATCCTTTTACTAAGTCATTGACTAAAGAGTCATTTCTTGGTTTTGTGAAGTCTTTGGGACTTCGTAAAATGTAACACATTGTAAAACAATCAAATATATGAAAGTGCCATGATTTATTCAGTGTATATTGGTGTTATATTTTGGATAAAGTCTCGATAAGCATGTTGGCAGGTTGAGATTGGTCCACTCACATGGACAATCATCTCTATTTATTGAGTATAAATAGAGGTAAGACTATTACTTATGGGATAGTTTATGTAGCTATAAATAGAGACATACTCATAAGTTGGAGTCGCCTTGATTTTGTATCAAGATGAGATCATTTATGTAATGATCGGAGTAAATGAACCCACCATTTACTGAATCTGCTGAAAGCCAGATTGAAATTCATAAGTTGAATTCAGGATTAGACATTAGGTATGTCTAGATCAAATCTGTACGATGTTAATTTTGAGAAAACATGCACTCTTTTTGTTAAAAGAGAAAAATATCGTAGCATGTGATTCATACCACATGTGCTATAGCGACAATAAGGGTAGTAGGAGAATGGATCCCTGCTTCTCTACTATGTGAGACCCTTGAGATTATAAGTTAATCTCCGATTTACCCTATGTGACTATTTAGCTGTCTGCTTGAAATTTTAATCAGTGTCTGCTACCTTAGCATGTATCCTATTGGCTATGGATGATTCGATCTATAGAGCATAACTTGGAAAGCAACTGATTAGAATGAATAGATTCAAGCTAAATAGGAAGACTAAGAGAGATTTACATTATTGACACTTATTCACTGATCAACCAATTATATTTTTTGTTGAGTACTTAAAATGTGATTGTGAATAATTGTATTGAATGGAAATAGTGAACATGCTCTTGACTTAATGGTCATTACGAGGGATTAGAGATGTTTATATTGATGTAAATGATTTAGTCTGGGGTAAAAGCAAGTGATTGATGTCTCTGATTCATGTGATAGAATGACTAAGTAAAGTGTAACCGTAGGATCGGGTCGACCGGCTAGAGGGGGTGAATAGACGGTTTATGAAAATAAGCACTAACACTCGTCTTTAAAAAGAAATAAACTTGGTTGCAACAGAGTCGTTGCTTCCAAGGCAGTTGATGCTCAAACAGAAACTCCTTAAGGCGGAGAAACCTTTACAGTTGTAGCACAGAGAAAGCTTAGAGAGAAAGAGAGTTTACAACTCAATGAATTGAATTTAAAGCAAAACCTCTAAGTCTATTTATAGCCTAAGAGAATAAATCTGGATTGTTGATTGTTGATCACTTTTCTCTTGGCCGTTGATCCATGGATGTAATCTGGATGGTTGATTTTGGATGGGATTAAATTGGATCCATTGGATTTGATTAAAGGATAATGTAACATTATCCTTTAAGTTTTAATTGTTTTAATTAAAACTTTATCTTTCGTTCCTCGAGATGCTGTTATCTTCATATCGCTGTTATCATGTATAAGTAGCAATCTCGGCAATATTTAACAGCCATCGCCCTTCATCCCAAATGGTTAGTGGCTTGGTGTTTGTTGGTGAGGGCGTGGGTTTGATCCTTCTTGCCACTAAAATTTTTCTCATTTTTTCTTTTTGGCACTTGGACTGGTCTTTTTAATTCTTCGTCTTCTGGGTGATTTCCGGCCAACCGAAGTTAGGCTCACCCGAACCCGACTCCGGCCTTTCACCCCTCGAGCGTACTTCCTCCTGGCTTTTCGTCCCTCGGACGTCGCACACGTCCTTCTCGTTCCACCGGCGTACTCTTCCACAGCGTCCGCGTCCCTCGGATTGTACCGAGCCCGTCGGCTCGCTTTCCCGCGCAATCCTTCTCGTCCGCCACGTCTTATGCTCGACTTCCTCCGTACCTAAGTTCCTGCACACTTAGCAGAGGGATTAAAACCAACCAGGACCTAACTAACTTGGTGGATCACATCAAAACTAACCGGGGCACCAACAATCTCCCCCTTTTTGATGTGTATCAATCCAAGTTCAATTAGGGTTAAACCAAAAAATAAGGAATTTAGTAAAACTAAATTAAGCAGTTAAGCATAGAAAAAAAATATTGCAATCAATAACCACAACCTCCCCCTAAACATAAGCTACTCTCCCCCTTTGATCACAGCAAAAATGGGGCACAAAAAAATAGGGAAAGGAAAAAATATGATTAGAACTTAGAAAAATGTGAAATATTTTTTTGAGCCGTGAATAGATTAAGTGCATATCACCAAAATTTAAGTTTTGAATAAAAAAATTTTAAAATTAAAAAATACGAATTTCAATTAAAAATTTATAGAAATTAATTCGTCCATAAAAATTTTTGTACAGGTGGAAGATAAAATTATTGCTTTTTACAAAAATTTCCAAATTAAAATCTATTTTGTATATTCAAAAATAAATCATATAGTGGCAGAATAAAAAATTCAAAGATATATTTTTAAAATTCAAAAATCTCATAAAAAATTTAAAAAATTTACCAAGTTTAATTGACTATGTGTAGATCTCAAAAAAAAATCGATTCTTGCAGAATAAATTAATTTTCTATTTTTAAAGTTAAAAGTTTACTTTTCAAATGAAAAATAATAGAAATTCAAAATTTATCGAAAAAAATTTCCAAAATTTCACAGTAAACAAATAAGATACTCTTGTATCAAGTAAAAATAGAAATTGAATTTTGTAAGAAAGTCTAGGTGAAAAAATAAATTTCAAAAGAAACTTAATCATAAAATGTGTTAATCTATTTCTAATTTTGCAAGAAAAATTATGCAGTAATAGAAAACTAATTCAAAATTGATTTTGGTATCCAAAATAGATTTCTATCGACAGGATTAACTAAAAATTTGGATGGAATGTAATTCATTGGCACCTTTTTAAATTGGCCTTTATGGTTTTTAAAATACCAATTCAACTTTTCAGGATAACTATTTTTCTTGTGTCGCAAACAGACAATATCACATTCTAATTTCTCAACTAAATTTTTCAGATCAATATTTTCATTTTTTAATTTAGAATTTTTTTTTTAATCTGCAATTAGATTTGAGCAAGGCTTTAACACCAGCATACAATTGATCATGAGGAAGAAAATAAACCTCACTTACCGGATCGCTTTCGAAAAGCGAGGTTCCTTCTTCGTTGTCGCTTTCTGATGTCACTCCCCCTTCAACACTGCTCCCCTCTTGATGACTTGCCATCAGCGGAAGTCCCGCGTACTCTTGAACTTCTGATTCGTCCGACGAGGTCTCGTCCCAGGTGGCCTTCAATGCCTTCTTTTTCTTTGGCTGGTTTTTGATTTTGGGACACTGATCTTTTAGGTGTCCCTCCTCGTTGCAGTTGTAGCATCGGACAGTTCGTTTCTTCGGAGACCGCCTTTTCTTCTGCATTCTCGAAAAGTTATTAGCTTTAAAAAAACTTTTAAACGAACTTACTATTTGCGTTGTCTCGTCGTCCGTCGAGGATTCTGACTCCTTCTCCATTCTCCTTGTGTTTAGGGCCAGATTCTTCGTCTTTCTAGATCCTGCCCACCGAGATTCGTGTAATTTGAAAATGGAAAACATTTCATCTAATGTACTTACCTCTAAATCTTTGGAGATGTAATAAGCGTCGACGATTGAGCTCCACTCATGGGTCCTTGGGAAGGCGTTGAGGGCGTATCGAATGGAGTCGCGATTACTTACCGATTCGCCGAGTTGGGTGAGTCCGGAGATTAGCTCCTTTATTTTGGCATGAAGTTCAGCCACCGTTTCTCCTTCCTTCATTTGCAAGTTTATCAGCTGGTTCCGGAGGAGATCTTTTCTTGCTGATTTGGCTTCAGAGGTACCCTCATGAAGTTCTAGGAACTTCTCCCATAATTCTTTTGCGGAGTGGTAGTTGCCGATCCGATTTACCTCTTGAGTAGGCAAGACTGTTAGGAGGTGGAACTCGGCCTTACCATTGGCAACAGATTCCGACTGCTCCTTCTTATTCCGCAAGCTTTCTTCTTTTTCATCCCCGTTCGCATCTTTAGGAACTGCAAAACCATATTTTATTGATAAAAGAATATCAAAATCTGTACGAAAAAATACCTCCATTTTTTTCTTCCAGACGGTGAAATCCCCTTGGAATTTAGGTGGATGAATGTGCGCGCCGGCCATCGTCTTGTTGCTTGCTCAGGCGATTAGTCCTTCAAAAGCGAACCCGCTCTGATACAACTTGTAGGATCGGGTCGACCGGCTAGAGGGGGGTGAATAGACGGTTTATGAAAAATAAGCACTAACACTCGTCTTTAAAAAGAAATAAACTTGGTTGCAACAGAGTCGTTGCTTCCAAGGCAGTTGATGCTCAAACAGAAACTCCTTAAGGCAGAGAAGCCTTTACAGTTGTAGCACAGAGAAAGCTTAGAGAGAAAGAGAGTTTACAACTCAATGAATTGAATTTAAAGCAAAACCTCTAAGTCTATTTATAGCCTAAGAGAATAAATCTGGATTGTTTATTGTTGATCACTTTTCTCTAGGCCGTTGATCCATTGATGTAATCTGGATGGTTGATTTTGGATGGGATTAAATTGGATCCATTGGATTTGATTAAAGGATAATGTAACATTATCATTTAAGTTTTAATTGTTTTAATTAAAACATTATCTTTCGTTCCTCGAGATGCTGTTATCTTCATATCGCTGTTATCATGTATAAGTAGCAATCTCGGCAATATTTAATAGCCATTGCCCTTTATCCCAAATGGTTAGTGGCTTGGTGTTTGTTGGTGAGGACGTGGGTTCGATCCTTCTTGCCACCAAAATTTTTCTCATTTTTTCTTTTTGGCACTTGGACTGGTCTTTTTAATTCTTCGTCTTCTGGGTGATTTCCGGCCAACGAAGTTAGGCTCACCCGAACCCGACTCCGGCCTTTCGTCCCTCGAGCGTACTTCCTCTCGGCTTTTCGTCCCTCGGACGTCGCGCACGTCCTTCTCGTTCCACCGGCATACTCTTCCGCAGCTTCCGCGTCCCTCGGATTGTACCGAGCCCGTCGGCTCGCTTTCCCGCGCAATCCTTCTCGTCCGCCACGTCTTACGCTCGATTTCCTCCGTACCTAAGTTCCTGCACACTTAGCAGAGGGATTAAAACCAACCAGGACCTACTAACTTGGTGGATCACATCAAAACTAACCGGGGCACCAACAGTAATAACTTTCTTAGTATTGATCGCTCAGAGAGCAGTTAAGTTAAGTGTCATAACTTTCTTAGCAATGATTGTTCAATATGCTTGCTATCGCACGAATCATTTTCCCTAAGGTATGAATTGGATGATCTATTAGTCTATGTGACTATCTGGTTTTTGTAACCTAGTTATGATATGGTCTTTGTGATCTGATTCTTATTTAGTCTATGTGACTTGACTTGCATGAGTGGGAGATGTAAGAAGTGGGCAACGTGTGTAGTAACTGCACACGTTGCCAGGGAGTGGGCTCGTTGCCCCTCCCTCTCCACTCCTTCTACACCCCTTTGCTCCCCTATATAAGAAGGGGGTAAGGGATTCATTCAAGCAAGTGAAGACAAGAGCAAAAGAAAAGCTCTAAGAGGAGGAGATCATCCAAATAGTTCGAGGAATTTGATTTGTGGAGGCCGAAGGACTTTCCGACCCCGTGATCGTTCTTCCGACGACAAGCGCGAAGAAAAACGAAGGACGAGCGAGAATCACTGTAAGTGTTTACCGTTTTTATAATTTGGTAGATTTGTGCACAATTTCATGCTTAGATCTACAGGAAGCACCAGATTGAACCAGGATTTGATAATGGCAAAGGGTTCAAAGTTATGTATGCTTTTGGATCTAACATGTTTCTCTAAATGTGCAGGAAAGTCCTAGATTACCTAGGCATGAAACTTGACCTGCAAGGTTGAGCACGAAGACCTGGTTCGAAGGATGGGTACGAAGACCTGACTAGGAGTTGGGCACCGAAGACTTGATCCGAAGGATCGGGCAGGAGTCTTAGTCGAGCGAGGACAACGGACAAAAGTAGGGACAGATCGAGGTACGGGCATCTCGAGATCCGGAAGCTTCGAAGGTCGAGCAAAAGTCTAACCGGAGGTGTCGGTTAATAACAAGTAACATCTCCAAAGTGGAGTAAGTGAGGACGCGTTGCTCGAAAGAGGAAATAGTAGGCGTCGGTCAGACCTAGGATTTCATTTGAAATGCAAAGTCAGGATTAGACAGCTTCAGCTGTCATACATGCATTCACTTTATATATTACTTGTATTTAGACTAACACTGTGTTGGAGCTAAAGAATATAAAGACTGGCCACATCTGGGGTGATCGAGAGGACTCAGGCACCCGAGAACACAGGCGCCCAAGAGGTCTCGGGCGCCCAGGAACACAGGCGACCGAGAGGTCTCGGGTGCCCCTGTAAAGATGACTCCAAACCAAGTACAAACAAACGTGTTAGTGCTTGTTTGACTTGTGTTTGTTCTTTCCGCTGTGTATACTCTTACCTAAATCCAAGAATTTTTTATTAGTGATATGAGAGAAGTGTCCTAAGGCAATCGCCTTATGATTGTAATCATTTATTCTAATAAATGAATATTCACTATTTGGGTATACATGTTTGTGTATTTGATTGAGATCTTAAACTCATTTACTGAATGTCTGCAATACAATTCACAGCATGAGAGAATTTGTGATGAATTCACAACTAGTGATTATCTCTACATGTGCAATTGTGAAGTATTGAAATTATCCCTAGTCGATGAATTGATAAATACGGACACTATCAATTCTGTTGAGACTAGCATGGGTTATTCTCTAATCAACTGATTCTCACTGGCTGGTGACATTGAGATGTCCGGAGATAAACATGAATGCTAGTTAAGGGAACTAGTTCATTGGAGTGACTGGCTGTAAAACTTCATATAGTAGTCTACATATAGATATATCAGTGAAGTTCTTATTGCACCTTAAGTGTGATGTTCCTTTGACTTGCGGTGTTCAAGTCATCTTGGTCATGGAGACTTATACTTTGACATCTTAAGCAAGCATCTCCAAGGAGGTGTGGACCCAGGATGATTGGGTATAAGCCGAAGTGCCGGAAGATGTTTGAACAACCTACAAAGGATTCACCACTCCTTGCGAGGAGATGTATACCCGAGGCCTATCGTCGGATTGTTACTCAAAGCCTCTGGCCAGAGCATGACATGTTCATAGTTTGAATCTCTTAAATACATGAGAGTAATTAGAATCCGTAGGACGAGAAAACGTTACTTGGGCTAGGTGTGACGTAGTCAGCCTAGTGGGGACTGACACACATAGACCATGTCCTGAACCAAGTGGGTATAAGATGGTGAAGGGAATGGGGCATGATTCATTATAGCTGTTGAAGGGTTTCAGAATTGTTTCTGAGGTCAACCGTTGATCTTTCGATTAATTGGGAATCATGATGTACTACTAGGTGTCACTCATGATCATTCTATAATTAATTGGTTAATTATAGACGGCCAACATAAATCGAAAGCCTATTTAGTCACACGCACTACGAGTAATCTGAGGGATTTAAAACGAGTTGAAAATTGGATTTTTCCAATCAAGAGAGATTAGGTTTGGTTAAGCCAAACAATAAGTCGAATCTGAATTTTTCAGAGACGCATCGGAAGCGTAAAATGGCTAAGTCTTTTGAAGACTTAGTAGATGAATTAAATAAGTTTAATTCATTGGGGCGTGGCTTGGATAGGCCAGCCAAAGAGGGCCTCCATCCTCTTTGCTTGGCCGGCCACAACAAAGGGAGAGAACCAAGTTTTTGGTTCAATTTATAAAATAAACCAAGTGTGGTTTGTTTTATAAAATTATGGATGATATAAATTTTTATATATAATAAACAAAGGTTTGGTTTATTTTTCATGGAAAAAAATGAACTATGGATTGGTTTATTTTATAAAATCAATCATGGATTGATTTACCATGATAAGGAAATTTATTCCATAAGAGAGAAGAGACTTGATTGATTTTTATCTTGAATTAAAATATGATTTTAACCATGATATAAAATCAAACTTGGCATGATGGAATAAGTTATTCCATATTTGAGAGGCTTGATGGTTGAGAGGCCACTATATAAAGGACCCAAGGCAAGGCTTGGGTAATAATCGAAGTGACGAAGGCATAGGCTCTCTCCCTCTCTTTCTCTCCTTCTCTTCTCCCCTTCTTGCCGTGCGCCAACCAGCCCCAAGAAGGAGCACCAGCCGGCCATCCTTTTGTGGTTAGTCTTCCGACTTCTCTCTTGGTTTTTCTCGTCGCATTCTCGGAGAATCTAGTAGTTCTCGAGAACACGAAACTCGTGGCTTTGCCAAGTCATCCCGAAGATACTCGGCGTGGACGCGAATAGAGGCGGAGCTTCCAAGGGACGCTTACGGTTGGATCTCGTCCCTTCCTTCAAGTTACGCGAGGTAATATGTAAATTAGTTTACGTTTCCGCAAAATTTCAAATATATGATCATGTCTACACAAGATAAAATTGCATGCTTAGATGTGTGGTTAAATGATTTAGAGAAATTATTTATGCTAAACCTTCCGCTGCACGTAATTAATTTTGAAATTACGAACCCGCATCCATGTCAACATGCACTCGGTCCCAACAGAGGTATCAGAGCCGAGGTTTGTGTTCGACATAATCATATAATTGTTTTGCGGAAAGCTTTGTCATGATCTCAATTTTTGAAAATTTTCCAATTATGGAAGCTTTTCAATTATGGTAAATTTTCGATTTAGAAATTTCAAAGTTTAGAAATCCTCATGAAATTTCACAAACTTTTGAAATATCTCTGTTTCTGAAATTTTATGATAATTGTGAAAACTTTCCATTTTTGAAAACTTTCCAATTTTGGAAATTTCTTATTTTGGAAATTTTCTAATTTTGGTAAAACGTAAGTTTTCTTTGTACCAGAAACTTACAATTATTCTGAAAACCTTTTATTTTTGGAAACTTTTCATTTATGGAAAGCTCACAATTTTGGCCACTTTCTTTCAAGAAAGTCTAGACAAATTATGGGAATATTAATTGACATTTAAATTTATAATTGGAAATTAAATTATTTACAAAATTCTTTATTTTGGATTGAGCCTCGGGGAGCCATCGAATTTAAAGTTAGTTGTTATAATTAAATTTCCTAAATTGAATTTAAACTGTCAAATGCTTATTTTGGATTGAGCCTCGGGGAGCCGTCCAAATTAAGTTATTGATATTAATTTTCCATAAATAAAATATGTGATCAAATCTTGAAAATTTTTTGAGGTGATTCTCAAATGATAATTTCCTTATTCGATTTATGAGGTAATGCTCTTGCATATTATTGTCTCCAAAATTAATTAGGAAAATTATTTTCTATAGAGTATATTTCCTTAAATAAGATTTTCAAGAAAATAATATGTGGTTGAATTAAGGGAATCTGTCTCTTAATTTAATAAGATTTGATTTAGAGAAATCAAAGTCTTAAACATATTATTTCTGAAATTGATTATGATAATTCAGGAAATTGTTTCCCAAAATAATTCCTTGAATAAAGTATGAAATTAGAATTAGGAAATCCGGTTCCTAATTCAATTAATGAGACTTGATAAATTAATTCACATACATACTTTATTAAGGAAATCGTTAGAACATGACATAATTATATGTCATGAATGTGTATAAAAGAAAAAGATGAGACCCAAAACCCCTTACAAAATATTAAGGCCAACACCTTCCATTAATATGGTTAGAACTGGAGTTTTGTTTCTCGTTTGGGTTGATGGACACATCCATGCCCGGCTTGAACCTCAATATGTTCAAACCATGGAATTAGTTTATGATTAATATAGTTGGAGTCAGAGGTCAATCCTTAGTTTTGGTTGTTGGACACATCCAAGCCTGACTAAACGGTTGAATGAGCTCCAACCATATTAAAACTATTTCTTGATTAATGGGTCAGCCTTAAGCTTGGAGCATCGATTTGTTGTGCCACAGCCAAGGTCGATGTAAAGAGAGGTGCAGTTGGGTGCTATGTATATTGTTGCATACTTGTTAATGAGTTAACAACCCAATGATTTATGCAAACATTCAATTAGTTGATAGCATAATGTGATAGTTACATATGTATAATATGTAATCGGTATAATTACCTACCTTCATAGCTAAGAATAACTTGATGGACTCTAGCCATGGTTGTTCTTATCTATGGTTGGATATCAACCTATTTGGAGATGTTCCTACGATCTCCCAAATTGATAAAAAAAAGGTTATTCAATTCGAAAAATAAATACGATTTAATTAATGTATATTGATGCATTCTTTATCATTCTCATCACATAACCTCAATTTGTATTTCTAGGATAATCACCTGATCATGTCTTCTCTGAATTTGTATTTCATTTTGGACACCAATAAGCTGACTAGGCCAAACATCATGGACTGGCTTCGAAACCTGAGGATAGTCCTCAAGGCAGAAAAGCTTGCTTATGTCCTTGAAGAACAACTTCCCAACCATCCTCCTGAAGATGCAACTCCAGACCAGTTAGTGGCCTATCAGAAACATGTGGCCAATTCTGAACATGTGAGTTGCATCATACTGGCCGCTATGGTACCTGAGCTACAAAAGCAGCATGAGCATATGGATGCTCATACCATCGTCTTCCATTTTCATGAGCTGTTTGACGAGCAGGCGAGATCCGAAAGGTTTGAGGTCTCCAGACTCTGTTGGTGCAGGAAGCACCAGATCGAACCTTGTTTTGATATTGGCAAAGGATTCAAAAGTTAAGGGTTAGTTGTTGTCTAACAAGCTTCTTGAGTGTACAGGAAAAGCCCTAGCGAAGGAATGCTAGGCACTGGCGAAGGACTGCCAGACAGGAGAAGCCCTAGCAAAGGACTGCTAGGCACTGGCAAAGGACAGCCAGAATGCTAAAGCCCTAGCGAAGGACTGCTAGGCTGGCGAAGGACTGCCAGAAGAAAAGACCTAGCGAAGGGCAGCTAGGCACCAAGCGAAGGGCAGCTTGGTAACTCAAGACCTGGCGAAGGGCTGCCGGGCAAAAGTCCAACTGGAGGATCCGGTTGGCACCAGGTAAACTCTCCCGAGAGGAGTAGGTGAGGACGCGTTCCCTTTGAGGGAACATTAGGCGTCGGTTCGACCTAGGGCTCCATTTTGGAGACCAAAGTCAGAACCAAGACAGCTAAGGTTGTATAAAATATAATTGTTATTTAGACTAACCCTGGATGCAGGATCGAAGGACTGAGTATCTGCAGCTCAGAGAGCCTCGAAGGAGTGAGGTAGAAGCTGAGCAGGGCGCCCCGGACGACCAGGGTGCCCCCAAGGTCAACCCAAGTCTGTAACAACCTCGACGCGCTTCGCCCCGCTTGTCGCGGGCGCCCCGCGTGTCTCGGGCGCCCCCACTGCCAGCTGCCGAAGCGCATCCCTGCGAAGCCGAAGAGATGAGGCCTTTGACCGGTCAAACCGGGCGCCCCGAGCCCTACGGGCGCCCCGGTCAAACCGGATCCCGAGGATAAGGGGATCAGACGGCGACCGAGCTAAAACCGGATCTGCTGCCACGTGGGGGGCGCCCCCGTCGACCAGGGCACCCCTAGGCCCTATATAAAGGGCCCTCGACCTCCTTCTTCAGATCATCAATTACTGCGACGCTTCCACGCTCTTCTGCTTCCACGACACGCTCCCGAACTCTTCCAACTCGAGCTGACGACGTCCTGCTGCTCCAACACTTCGATATACATCGGACGTCGGTAACGAAGAGCTTGATTAAGTTTACTACTCTGATTCTGTAATACTTTTTATTATAAACTTTCTCGAACGTATAGAATTGCCCGCAGAAAACGGTCAACGACCGTGGGCCTTGGAGTAGGAGTCGACACAGGCTTCGAACCAAGTAAAACGACCTTGTTAGCATTGTTTTTGTGTCTTATTTCCGCTGCGCACTTACTCTTTTTAAATCCGAACGATTTGCGACATTCACCCCCCTCTCTCGCATTTCTCGATCCAACAGACTCCTCTTCACCTCTAAGATGCAGGAAGGCACTTCCGTTTCACAATTTGTGTTGAAGATGTTAGGGTACATTGAGCGACTAGGCACACTCGGATTTGCAATGGATCACGAACTAAGTATTGACTTAATTCTGCATTGTTTGCCCAAGAGTTACTCACAGTTTGTGATGAACTATCGGATGAACAAACTGGAGACTACCATTCCTGAGTTGCTTAACCTACTGAAGACTGTAGAGCCTACAGTAAAGCAGGATCAAAAGACGGTACTGTTAGTTGGTTCCTCAAAGAAAGGCTCTAAGAGGAAGCCCAAAGAACAAAATAAGGAAAGGAAGAAAAAGGCCAAAAAGATTGAAAATGCACCAAAAGGCACTTGCCATCACTGCGGCAAGGAGGGCCACTGGCGAAGAAACTGCAAGGTTTATCTTGAGTCCTTGAAGAAGAAGGCATCCGATGCCCCATCCTCTTTAGGTATCTTCGTTATTGAATGTCACTCTATTTCCTCGGACACCTGGGTACTTGATACTGGGTGTAGCTCACATATATGTAATGACATACAGGGGCTAAGGAATAGAAGAAGATTCGTCAAAGGAGAAGCGAATTTGCGAGTTGGAAATGGAGCAAAGATTGCTGCTGTTGCCATCGGAACATATTTGCTAAAACTCCCTACTGGACTTGTCTTAGAATTGGATAATTGTTATTTTGTTCCTTCGTTAATAAAGAACATTGTATCTATTTCATACTTGAATGAAAAGGGTTATCATTTAACTTTTAGTAACAATTGCTGTTGCATAACTTTAAATGGTGTTCTTTATGGGGCCGGAACTTTATGCAATGGTATCTACACGTTAGATTTATCCGGTGACGTTTTCAATATCGAAGTTAGCAACAAACGTGCTCGAATAAATAATCAAATAAACTCCTATATGTGGCATTGTCGTCTTGGCCATGTAAGTAAGAAACGCATGACCAAATAACACCGATGTGCAATTCTGGAATCATTTGAACCCGGTTCATTTGATACATGTGAATCATTCTTAAAAGGCAAGATGACCAAATTACCCTCTTCCGAAAAAGGTAAACCAGTGGGAGAATTGCTTGGTCTAATACATACTCATGTATGTGGACCAATGTCAACTCTTGCACAAGGAGGCTATAGCTACTTCATTACCTTAATCGATGATCACTCATGATTCGGGTATGTGTTCTTAATGAAACACAAATCTAAAGCTTTTGAGAAATTCAAAGAGTTCAGAAGTGAAGTAGAGAAACATCTTGGCAAAAATATTAAGATACTTCGATCCGATCGGGGTGGTGAATACTTAAGTCAAGAGTTTCAAGATTATCTTAGGGACAATGGGATATTGTCTCAATGGACTCCGCCATATACACCACAGCATAATGGTGTATCTGAGAGGCATAACCGAACCTTGATGGACATGGTTAGATCTATGATGAATCATGCAACTCTTCCAAAATCCTTTTGGGGCTATGCGCTTAAGACAGCTATTTACATACTAAATAGAGTCCCGACCAAGGTAGTCCCTACTATGAGACGTGGAATAGTAAGAAACCTCATTTATCTTACCTAAAGATATGTGGTTGTGCTGCTTATGTAAAGCGGACTATATCAGACAAATTGGATGCTAAGTCTGATAAATGTCTATTTATTGGATACCCTAAGGAAACGAAGGGTTACCAATTCTATCATCCCTTGGAACAAAAGGTGTTTGTTTCAAGGCATGCTCTATTTCTAGAAAAAGAATTTCTTTTACAAGAAAACAGTGGGAGTAGCATTGAACTTGAAGAAGTTCAAGAAACTCCAATAGACATTACAGAGACACCTAGTCTAGACCCACAACCAATTACTCATAATGATGAGCTATCAGTTGAACCTAAAACAACACCACTTCTTCGTAGGTCTGATAGGACACTCAATATTCCAGAGAGATATAGATTTCTCATAAGTGAATCGAACGACGTGTTACTCATTAACGATGATGAACCTATCAGTTATGAAGATGTTCTGAAAAATTCAGAAAGGGATAAATGTCTTGAAGCCATAAAGTCGGAAATGGATTCCATGTACAAAAATCAAGTATGGGACTTGGTTAACCCACCTGAAGGGATTAAGCCCATAGGGTGCAAGTGGGTTTTCAAGAAAAAAACTGACATGGAAGGTAATGTTATTACCTTTAAGGCTAGATTAGTAGCAAAAGTATATCGTCAGAAACAAGGAATTGATTATGACGAAACCTATTCGCCAGTAGCTATGCTTAAAATCATTCGGATGCTCCTGGCCATAGCAGCTCATTATGATTATGAGATATGACAAATGGATGTGAAAACAGCTTTCCTTAATGGAAACCTGCTTGAGGATGCATACATGATACAACCTGAAGGTTTCACATCGGTTAATAAAACTAAAGTATGCAAGCTTCGACGATCCATATATGGACTAAAGCAAGCATCCAGGAGCTGGAACATCCGTTTTGATGAGACAATCAAAAAGTTTGATTTCTCACAAAATCCTGACGAACCTTGTGTGTACAAGAAGGTTAGTGGGAGTGCAGTCATATTCCTAGTGTTATATGTCGATGACATATTACTTATAGGAAACGATATATCAGTCTTATAGTCAGTTAAAATTTAGTTGTCCAAAACTCTCTCCATGAAAGACTTGGGAGAAGCAACCTATATCCTTGGGATTAGAATCTATAGAGATAAATCAAAACGGTTGCTTGGTATTTCGCAGTCTACATATATAGACCGAGTGCTAAAAAGGTTTAGCATGTCGGAATCCAAGAAAGGTTACCTTCCCATCAGGCATGGGATCAACCTTTCGAAGTCTATGTGTCCGCGCACAGAAGACGAGAGAATTTACATGAATAAGATTCCTTATGCATCCACGATAGGATCTATCATGTATGCTATGATATGTACTAGGCCCGATGTATCGTATGCTCTGAGCGTCACAAGCAGATACCAGTCTGATCCAGGAATGGATCATTGGGCATTTGTCAAGACAATCCTCAAGTACTTAAGAAACACTAAGGATGTGTTCCTAATATATGGAGAAGGTGATATGGTAATACGTGGGTATACAGATGCCAGTTTTCAGACAGATAAGGATGACTCCAAATCTCAGTCCAGATACGTATTTATTTTGAATGGAGGCGCAATAAGTTGGAAGAGTTCCAAGCAAGACACCGTAGCGGATTCTACCACGGAAGCGGAATATATTGCAGCTTCGGAAGCAGCAAAGGAAGCAGTCTGGATCAAGAAGTTTGTCTCAGAACTTGGTGTGGTTCCAACCATTGATGAAGCAATACCGATTTACTACGACAACAATGGAGCTATTGCACAAGCAAAGGAACCAAGGTCTCATCAGCGATCCAAACATGTGCTTCGCCGCTATCATCTGATCAGAGAGATTATAAGTAGGAATGATATATAAATTGAGAAAATTCCCACTGAAAGGAATTTAGTGGATCCTTTAACTAAGGCCTTGCCTCAAAGTAAGTTTGAGGGTCATGTTAGAGTCTGTGGTCTTGGGTACCGTAGCAATTGGCATTAGGCCAAGTGAGAGTTTGTTAGTGATATGAGAGAAGTGTCCTAAGGCAATCGCCTTATGATTGTAATCATTTATTCTAATAAATGAATATTCACTATTTGAGTATACATGTTTGTGTATTTGATTGAGATCTTAAACTCATTTACTGAATGTCCGCAATACAATTCACAGCATGAGAGAATTTGTGATGAATTCACAACTAGTGATTATCTCTACATGTGCAATTGTGAAGTATTGAAATTGTCCCTAGTCGATGAATTGATAAATACGGACACTATCAATTCTGTTGAGACTAGCATGGGTTATTCTCTAATCAGCTGATTCTCACTGGCTGGTGACATTGAGATGTCCGGAGATAAACATGAATGCTAGTTAAGGGAACTAGTTCATTGGAGTGACTGGCTGTAAAACTTCATATAGTAGTCTACATATAGATATGTCAGTGAAGTACTTATTGCAGCTTAAGTGTGATGTTCCTTTGACTTGCGATGTTCAAGTCATCTTGGTCATGGAGACTTATACTTTGACATCTTAAGCAAGCATCTCCAAGGAGGTGTGGACCCAGGATGATTGGGTATAAGCCGAAGTGCCCGAATATGTTTGAACAGCCTACAAAGGATTCACCACTCCTTGCGAGGAGATGTATACCCGTAGCCTATCGTCGGATTGTTACTCAAAGCCTCTGGCCAGAGCATGACATGTTCAGAGTATGAATCTCTTAAATACATGAGAGTAATTAGAATCCGTAGGACGAGAAAATGTTACTTGGGCTAGGTGTGACGTAGTCAGCCTAGTGGGGACTGACACACATAGACCGTGTCCTGAACCAAGTGGGTTTAAGATGGTGAAGGGAATGGGGCACGATTCATTATAGCTGCTGAAGGGTTTCAGAATTGTTTCTGAGGTCAACCGTTGATCTTTCGATTAATTGGGGATCATGATGTACTACTAGGTGCCACTCATGATCGTTCTATAATTAATTGATTAATTATAGACGGCCAACATAAATTGAAAGCATATTTAGTCACACGTACTACGAGTAATCCGAGGGATTTAAAACGAGTTGAAAATTAGATTTTCCAATCAAGAGAGATTAGGTTTGGTTAAGCCAAACAATAAGTCGAATCTGAATTTCTCAGAGACGCATCGGAAGCGTAAAATGGCCAAGTCTTTTGAAGACTTAGTAGATGAATTAAATAAGTTTAATTCATTGGGGCATAGCTTGGATGGGCTAGCCAAAGAGGGCCTCCATCCTCTTTCCTTGTCCAGCCACATCAAAGGGAGAGAACCAAGTTTTTGGTTCAATTTATAAAATAAACCAAGTGTGGTTTGTTTTATAAAATTATGGATGATATAAATTTTTATATATAATAAACCAACATTTGGTTTATTTTTCATGGAAATTAAAATGAACCATGGATTGGTTTATTTTATAAAATCAATCATGGATTGATTTACCATGATAAGGAAATTTATTCCATAAGAGAGAAGAGACTTGATTGATTTTTATCATGAATTAAAATATGATTTTAACCGTGATATAAAATCAAACTTGGCATGATGGAATAAGTTATTCCATATTTGAGAGGCTTGATGGTTGAGAGGCCACTAATAAAGGACCCAAGGCAAGGCTTGGGTAATAATCGAAGTGACGAAGGCATAGGCTCTTTCCCTCTCTTTCTCTACTTCTCTTCTCCCCTTCTTGTCGTACGCCAACTAGCCTTAAGAAGGAGCACCAGCTGGCGATCCTTTTGTGGTTAGTCTTCCGACTTCTCTCTTGGTTTTTCTCGTCGTGTTCTCGGAGAATCTAGTAGTTCTTGAGAACACGAAACTCGTGGCTTTGCGAATGTAACGCCCCAAAATTTCTATTTTTAGTTCTTAAAGTCCTTAGAATTTATTTAGAAATGGTTTAGAAATGTTCTAGATATTTTTAGGAATTTTTAGAGTATTTTTATGGAATTTTCCGAGTTCGTTTGGTATTTTTGGAAAAAGAAAAAAAAAAGGAAAAATGGAAAAAACCAATTAAGTGCAGCGGGTGGATCGAACCCGCGACCACCGCGAGACCACACAAGCGCGCAACCGGCTGAGCTAGGGTATCAAGCACAGAAAAGGAAGGAGAGACATGTATTTAAGTTGTAGTTAGGTCAATCCGCCCCATAAGTATAAATAGATAATTAAAGAGAGAAGTTTTATTTTCTCTCAAACCCTCTCCCTCTCCCAAGGTTGCACCGACCCCTCTCCCTCTCCTCTCTTGTGCGCACGCCACACCAAGGCCTAGAGGGCCGGCCAAGGCTTTTCTCCAAGAGATCTTCCAATATTTGGAATCCCCGCGACGAGAGGAACGCGTAGGCGCGAAGAATTCTCCGAGATCTCAAGTTTCTTCCGAGCTCTAGACGTTAATCTTGGTTGTAAGTCCAAGTTATCAATGTAAGTACTGCTCACCTGCAGTAAGAGGCGGTTTTTCCGCGAGAATTTCCCTTAAAAGTTTTTAAAAGAGATATTTCCTTTTTGTTTGAGTTTTTGCATGTGATCTTAGTTCATTATATGCTTATATATGTTGATTAATACCCTATGTGAGTTTAGGGTCCAAGAAAAACTATGAGAAAAGAAAAGAAAAGATAAAGATAAGAAAAGAAAAGGCCAAGGCCTTAAGAAATCCCCAAAAGTCAAGACTTAGGGATTTTAGCACGCAAGGTGCTCGAGAAAATGCCAAGGCATTTACAGATAAGAAAGAAAAGCTATTTTATTTTCTAAGGCCAGTACCCGACGTCCAAGGGCGTCGTTAAAGAAATCCAGGTGTCCAATTCCAAGGTCTTGGCCCTGGTAGACCAAGGTCTGCTCTATTAGGATTGGTGGCTCGCTACCCCAACCTTTTAGGGAACGCGCATATGAGATGGTACTTACATCTTCAGTGGATCCAAGTGATTATTATTTTCAAGTATATGCTTTAGCAAAGTTTTCTAAAGTTTAAGAAAGTTTTCAAAAGTTAAAGAATAGCTAAAGTTTCAAGTTGAGCCAAGAAAAGTAAATTGAGATTTATTATTGCTTGAGTATGCATGCTTTGAGTTATACATGTCCTTAGTTTTCTTTCAAGCATATTAGTATCTCATATGATTTTCAGTTTGATCTAGAAGCATGTTTGCACATTTCGAGATTTTGTGAGCTAGATAGTACTTACTAAGCTTTTTGCTTACTAGTTGCATTTCCTCTTATTGCAGATAAAGGTAAAGGCAAGCAATTCTGAAGGAAGACGACGAGGCGGTGCTGAGTAAAGTGTGTGTGGTGGCTGATTATGGAGAGATCTTTGGCACAAGACTATTTAGTTATTTAATTCGCAATGTTATAGTTCATTTGAATTTCAAGTTCTTGCTTTATGGAGTTTAGCGAACATTTAAGTTTCGGATAGTTTTACCTGCTCAATTGCTTAGAGTAAAGATTCCATGTCATTTCATTTAGCTTATATATTCTTATGTTTGCATTGGATGAGTAGAAATGTGAGTAGATGGAGATATTGATACTTTGTTAGAAAATAGACGCATGTGCCAAGATAGTATCAAATTCTCTTTGAATTAAGTTTTATTGCTTATAAATGTTTAGAAAAGTTTCATTCACATTTCATAATGCTTTAGCAATGTTATAGAACATGTATTTGGTGTTATGTATGCATAGGAGTCAAGATTGGTACAAACTCTATTGTTAAAGTTCATTTAAACTCGAATAGCTCATTTCTTCCGCAAAAGTCCTAATTTCAAGTTTATGGATTCGTTTTGATTGGCTAAATTGTTTAGAAAACTGACATAGAGTATAGAAATGGTGTCATGATTCTATATGGCTCGAAAGTATAGGTTTGGTGGAGAGTTGAAGCAACTGCTGAAACCTGAAATTCTGATTTCAGGCCTATCAGTCGACTGATACAGTATCAGTCGACTGATACCCGAAAGTTCAGTTGGGTGAGGCAGGTTTCAATAAGTGCCATTTTGCGAGTTTTTGAGAAAGGAAGTGTGACATGGTATCATGCATGACTACTTAAATTAGAATATCATTCTTAGATGAATTTAAAAGAAAAAAAAAAGATTTCCGCATTTTTTTTTAGTCATGTATCTAAGTCGAGAAGTAGAGAGAGAAGTAACGATCCGTCTGAAGGTAGAGAAGGCGGGTCGCTACAGCGAAGTCATCCCGAAGATACTCGGCGTGGATGCGAATAGAGGCGGAGCTTTCAAGGGACGCTTACAGTTGGATCTCGTGCCTTCCTTCGAGTTACGCGAGGTAATATGTAAATTAGTTTACGTTTCTACAAAATTTCAAATATATGATCATGTTTACACAAGATAAAATTGCATGCTTAGATGTGTGGTTAAATGATTTAGAGAAATTATTTATGCTAAACCTTCCGCTGCACGTAATTAATTTTGAAATTACGAACCCGCATCCATGTCAACATGCACCCGGTCCCAACATTTTTGAATTGTGATATTCATCCCCCCCAACACACACACACCCTCTATCTCTCTCAATGATCCCACATACCTTCCATGAGTATTTCAAGCAGCCAGATTTTGATCGTGATGGTAGCATTGGCGGTGTCAAGGTTGTCGCGTTCTGATAGCGATTTAATTCAACCAAAAATGTATTAGCTCAGGTTCAATTTTCTTGTCCTCATTTCTTGATTTGTTGTTTGTTTGTTGGCTGATGCAATTTCTCTAGTGTTGATGAAATTTTAATGAGGGTTTATATTGACTACCTGTGTGACGAAAGATTGGAATTATTCATAGGTCTTTAAAGTAATGAGTAGCCCTAGTTCATAGTATGTTAGAACCAAGAGTGGTTCCATAACTCGATTCATGTGATAGAGCGACTAAGTAAAGCGTAACAACTTTCTTAGTATTGATGGCTCAGAGAGCAGCTAAGTTAAGTGTCATAAATTTCTTAGCAATGATTGCTCAATATGCTTGCTGTCGCACGAATCATTTTCCCTAAGGTATGAATTGGATGATCTATTAGTCTATGTGACTATATGGTCTTTGTGACTATCTGATTTTTGTAACCTAGTTATGATATGGTCTTTGTGATTTGATTCTTATTTGGTCTATGTGACTTGACTTGCATGAGTGGGAGATGTAAGAAGTGGGCAACGTGTGCAATAACTGCACACGTTGCCAGGGAGTGGGCTCGTTGCCCCTCCCTCTCCACTCCTTCTACACCCCTTTGCTCCCCTATATAAGAAGGGGGTAAGGGATTCATTCAAGCAAGTGAAGACAAGAGCAAAAGAAAAGCTCTAAGAGGAGGAGATCATCCAAATAGTTCGAGGGATTTGATTTGTGGAGGCCGAAGGACTTTCCGACCCCGTGATCGTTCTTCCGATGACAAGCGCGAAGAAAAATGAAGGACGAGCGAGAATCACTGTAAGTGTTTACCGTTTTTATAATTTGGTAGATTTGTGCACGATTTCATGCATAGATCTACAGGAAGCACCAGATTGAACCAGGGTTTGATAATGGCAAAGGGTTCAAAGTTATGTATGCTTTGGATCTAACATGTTTCTCTAAGTGTGCAGGAAAGTCCTAGATTACCTAGGCATGAAACTTGACCTGCAAGGTTGAGCACGAAGACCTGGTTCAAAGGATGGGTACGAAGACCTGACAGGGAGTTGGGCACCGAAGACTTGATCCGAAGGATCGGGCAGGAGTCTTAGTCGAGCGAGGACAATGGACAAAAGTAGGGACAAATCGAGGTACGGGCATCTCGAGATCCGAAATCTTCGAAGGTCGAGCAAAAGTCTAACCGGAGGTGTCGGTTAATATCAAGTAACATCTCCAGAGTGGAGTAAGTGAGGATGCGTTCCTCGAAAGAGGAAATAGTAGGCGTCGGTCAGACTTAGGATTTCATTTGAAATGCAAAGTCAGGATCAGACAGCTTCAGCTGTCATACATGCATTCACTTTATATATTACTTGTATTTGGACTAACCCTGTGTTGGAGCTAAAGAATATAAAGATTGGCCACATCTGGGGTGATCGAGAGGACTTAGGCACCCGAGAACACAGGCACCCAAGAGGTCTCGGGCGCCCAGGAACACAGGTGACCGAGAGGTCTCGGGTGCCCCTGTAAGGATGACTCAGCCTAGGCCATGCTGAGTTGGCAACAGCTGGTTGGAGTCGCCACATCAGCAACACAAGCACCCCAGAGCCTGTTAGGCACCTGAGAAGGATAAGTTTTGCCCAGTCAGCGGATTATGACATGGTTGGATCGTTGCATTGTGGGTGCCTCTATAGTCACTCGGGCGCCCGTATGCCTATATATAAGGGGTTTCTACCACAGACTCTAGACATCAACTTTCTACACCATTTTGTTCTCAAGTGTGCTGCACCAAAACAATCCAAAATCGACGAAACGCTGCTCCGACAACGTAGTGCTCTCTTTTTCATTTCAGTCAAAAGTTGTTGGTATACTTTACTATTTCTTGTACTTTACATCTCATTATTTGTAACATCTTTGCAACTTATAGAATTGCCCAACATAAACGGTTAAGGTTCATTGGCCTTGGAGTTAGGAGCCATCACAGACTCCAAACCAAGTACAATCAAACGTGTTAGCGCTTGTTTGACTTGTGTTTGTTCTTTCCGCTGTGTATACTCTTACCTAAATCCAAGAATTTTTGAATTGTGATATTCATCCCCCCCCCCCAACACACACACACCCTCTATCTCTCTCAACGATCCCACATACCTTCCATGAGTATTTCAAGCAGCCAGATTTTGATCGTGATGGTAGCATTGGCGGTGTCAAGGTTGTCGCATTCTGATAGTGATTTAATTCAACCAAAAACGTATTAGCTCAGGTTCAATTTTCTTGTCCTCATTCCTTGATTTGTTGTTTGTTTGTTGGCTGATACAATTTCTCTAGTGTTGATGAAATTTTAATGAGGGTTTATATTGACTACCTGTGTGACGAAAGATTGGAATTATTCATAGGTCTTTAAAGTAATGAGTAGCCCTAGTTCATAGTATGTTTGAACCAAGAGTGGTTTCATAACTCGATTCGTTGGGTAGGAGTAGATGAAGGTTAAACAGATCTTTGATTTAGATGTTAACTTCATATCCAAAAGTAAACATATTAGGTGTTGTTCTTTTTGCTTGATCCATATGAGTTGGTATTTCTCTTAAACTATTCGGTGCGGAATACTTCTTTGGTGGTAGTTCTGATTTTGAGCTACAAGGGATGCTAGAATTGAGTTCTATTGGTGTGGATGAAGAGGTGGCTTAACTGAGTTGTGGACTCTGATAAAATCTTGGGTTTGAATTGGGTTATAGTTGGGTCTTTTGATCTTGTGAGACACCTGTCGTGAGCCTCATTTGGGTGATGGGTTATTTTGAGTAATTGTATGATACTCACTTAGTGTAGCTAGGCATTAGTTTTGAGGTGTGGTTTGTAGATAGGTTGGATGAAACCAACCTTGTATCTTGTAGTTGGGAGCTAAAGTGGTGATATTAGGGATGTACTCATTTCATTAGGATTGATTAAATAATTGTGATAATTAGCTACTTGATACTTGTGTAAATAACTACTTACTACTTGTGTAAATAACTAAGGTTATGTCCTTTGACATAGGACATTGATTTGGTACTAATACCTCGATGGGGTTCTCTACACTGACTGTCATTTTCATTTGAGGTGGATACTTCTGACTTGATTCTTTATTCTGAATTGAATGCATGGCTTGTTGATATAGTAGTAGTAAGTTATTTACCTTTATCCTATTTTTGATTATCCTACTTGATACTTAACTGCTTGGACCTGTGATAATCATATTTACATCTATATGGTCTCACGTTGATACTCTCGTTCTGTAGAGTACACACATGTGAACGTGTGCTTAGGTTGGTTGTGTATCACATTATACATGATATTGAATTAACCACTAGTTGTACATTTACTTGCTTACCTAGTTGCATGGTAGTTAGGTTATGTGTAACGCCCCGAAATTTCCATATTGAAGTTCTTAAAGTCCTTAGAACTATTTAAAAATGTTTTAGAAATATTCTAGATATTTTTAGGAATTTTTAGAATATTTTTATGGAATTTTTCGAGTCCGTTTAGTATTTTTATTAAAAGAAATAGAGTTTTCGGCAAAAAGTTGCCTGGACGAGTTTTGAACCCGAGACCTCCCATGGGACCAACGACTTAAGTTGGTCGGGTTAACCAGGAGCCCCAGCAGGGGTGTGCTGAAAGAAAATAGAGAGATATTAAGTTAAGTTATAAGTTGGACTTAAATACCCTAAGTATAAATAGATAATTAAAGAGAGAAATTTTATTCAACTAAAGCCCTCTTCCTCGCCCAAGCCGCACGCACGCCGCCCCTCTTCCCCTCACTTGTGCGCACGCCGACACCAAGACCTCCTCTCCTCTTCTAAGGGGGCGCCGGCCAAGGAAGAATCAAGGAGTGCGGAGCGTTTCGTTCGTCTCGACGAGAGGAACGCGTAGGCGCGAATGGTTCATCGAGATCTCAAGTTTCTCCCGAGCCCTAGACGTCAATTTTGGTTGTAAGTCCAAAGAAATCAAGGTAAGTACTGCTCACCTGCAGTAAGAGGTGGTTTTCCGCAAGTTTTTCCCGTTAGAAGTTAAAAATGCAATTTTCCTTTAGTTTATGATTTTGCATGTAACCCTAGTTTAATCCATGCTTGTATAAGTTTAATTAAGTACCCTATATGAGGTTAGGGTCTAAGAAAAGTTATGAGAAAAGAAAAGAGAAGACAAAGATAAGAAAAGAAAAGGCCAAGGCCTTAAGAAATCCCCAAAATCAAGACTTAGGGATTTGGGCACACAAGGTGCTCGTTAAAATGCCAAGGCATTCAAGATAAGAAACAGTAAGTATTTTATTTTCTAAGGCCAGTACCCGGCGTCCAAGGGCGCCGTTAAAGAAATCCAGGTGTCCAATTCCAAGGTCTTGGCCCTGGTAGACCAAGGTCTGCTCTATTAGGATTGGTGGCTCGCTACCCCAACCTTTTAGGGAACGCGCATAAGATGTTACTTACGTCTTAAGTGGAATCAAGTGAGTTATTATTTTCAAGTATATGCTTTAGCAAAGTTTTTCTAAAGTTTAAGGAAGTTTTCTAAAAGTTAAAGAAAGATTTAAAGTTAAAGAATTGCTAAGGTTTCAAGTTAAGCCAAGAAAAAGTGAGTTAAGACTTATTAATGCTTGAGTATGCATGTTTTGAGTTATACATGTTTTAGTGTTTCTTTTAAGCATAAAAGTATCTCATGTGATTTCACATTGTTTAAAAAGCATGCTTGCACATTTCGAGATTTTGTGAGCTAGATAGTACTTGCTAAGCTTTATGCTTATTAGTTGCATTTCCTCTTGCTGCAGGTGAAGGTAAAGGCAAGCAATTCTGAAGGAAGGCGACGAGGCGGTGCTGAGTGACGTGTGTGTGGTGGCTGACCTTGGAGAGGTCCTTGGGACAAGATGAATAAAAGACTTAAAGTGCATTTGTTACAGATTCTTAGTTTAAGTTAGATCACATAGAATTTATCCAAGTATTTGCGTTTTAGATATTTTGCATGTCTTAAAACCACGAGTAAAGATTCCATGTCATTCTATTTAGTATATATATCCTTATGATTGCATTGGATGAGTATGAGCGTGAGTAGTTTTGAATATCGATACTTTGATGGAGCTATTTGATGCATGTGCCAAGATGTTGTTAGTCTCCTTTTGAATTAAGTTTTTATTGCTTTAAATATGCTTAGAAAAGTTGCATTCATATTCCATAATGCTTTAGTAATGTTATAGAACCTTGTGTGATGAGTTTAAATGGTTAGAATTGCTTGTAATGGTGTTGGAGACTCACCCCCCCCAGGCGTGCCAGTCGACCTGGGCACGCTAGGTCGACTGGACAGTAACCCCGGAAGCAAGACGACCCTTCTGCCAGGTCGACTGGGGCAGCTAGGTCGACTGGGCAGGGCAAGTTCCAATAAGTATTTTCTTTACGAATTTTAGAGAAAGGAAGTGTGCCATTGTATCATGCATGACTATTAAAGTTAGAATATCATTCTTAGATAGATTTAAATACAAAAAAAAGAAAGTTCCGCATTTTTAGTCGTGCATTAGAGTCAAGAAGTAGACAAGTAACGGTCCGTCTAAGGTAGAGAAGGCGGGTCGCTACAGTTGGTATCAGAGCAGTTCCCATTCTCCAGCATCACACACACATCAGCATCAACCTTGCCGTCTTCAAGTAAGAAAGTTTTAAGTTTCAGTTTTTCTATTGCTCCTTTATTTAATTGCAGTATAGAGAAATGCTTAAGTACTTACTCATATGTGCATAGAACAAGGAAGCATGTTTAATACCTTAGTATCACGGAATCATGTTTAATCCCTAGAATGGATATTAGGTTACTAAGTAAGAAGACAAGTTTATACCTAGAGATGTAGTAGTGATTTCTTGTTCCCTTATGCATTATTAGATGGCAAGAAGAGGCCGAGCTCCTAATGCAAGGAACAGAACTCCAGTTCAAGATAACAATGAGCCTGGCACAGAACAGCCAAACCTGATGGCAGTCATTGCTCAAATGCAAGCTCAGATTTCAGAGCAACAGAAGACCATCGCCACACTGATGGCAAATCAGCACCCAGTGCCCCCTACACCACCCACAGCAGGAGTGAAAACTCCAGTGGTGGCTGAAGTTCCACCAGTCACACAGGAGACCCCTGCCGTGAACCGAAGACAAGAAGCATACCTCATCCAGTGGCAGAGGCTGAAACCTGAAAGCTTCTCAGGCACGACTGAGCCCTGGGATGCCCAGGCTTGGTTCAAGACTTTAGAGAGCACAATGGAGCTTCTTGACTGGCCAGAAGTCGAGAAGGTCAAATGTGTCTCCTTCTGCCTAACTGGAGATGCTCGTATGTGGTGGGAGCGGGTCAAGAGTAAGAGGATAGTCAACCAGATGAGCTGGACAGATTTCGAGCAAGAGTTCTATGAGGAGTTCTTCCACATGTGGGTTACCAACAAGCACTACGAGGACTTCATGGAGTTCAGACAAGGTAACCTACCAGTGGGAGAAGCAGTTGCGAAGTTCAACAGACTAGCTCGCCTCTGCCCAGAGCTAGTCAGCACAGAGAAGGAGCGAGTCAGACTGATGCTCCGCATGCTGAACCCTGAAATAGCACTCAACGTGAATAGCGGGACGCACCGACCCCAGACCAGCGAGGAGTTGGTCAGTAGTGCTCTAATCTCAGAGCACTATCTTAATAGCATCAAGGCACAACAAACACAACAGAAGCTAGTCCTGATTGAGAACAAGACAACAGGAGGCCAGAAGCCTCAGCCAAATAACCAGAACTGGAAGAACAAGAACCACAAAAGGAAGCAGTGGCCTGGCAGCCAAAAAGGAAACCCAGAGAACAAGCAAGCTAGGTATCCACCTTGTCCTAAGTGTGGGAGGACCCATCCAGGAGCATGCCTTTTGGGTGTGACTGGATGCTACTCATGTGGACAAGAGGGACACAGATCCAAAGACTGCCCAAACAAGTTTAAGGTACTTCCTCAGCAGTCCGTACAGTATGGAGGCAAGCCTCAGTTACATTACATGCCTACTATACTGGAGAGACCTCAGATCAGTCAGGAAGGTTGGAAGCAGCACCAGTTTCAACCAATGCCAGAGTCTTTTCCCTCCACGAAGGAAGAAGCTGCCAGCGCCTCCACGGTCGTAACAGGTCAAATAGTTATTTTTCAGCATTTAGCTACTACACTGTTTGACACTGGGGCGACCCATTCTTTCGTATCAGTACCTTTTGCTAGTAAGTTACAGGTGCCTGCAGAGAGTTGGGAGTCCAGATTCCTGACAACTCTCCCTTCAGGGGAAATCATGGAATCCACCCAGTGGCTCCGGGCTGT
>JAGFNQ010004299.1:68708-81368 GCA_024364735.1 Boesenbergia rotunda
TTTAGTCCATACAGTGCCTTATTGAGTTTGTAAACATGGTCAGGTTTTTCTAAGTCCTCAAAACCGGGGGGTTGTCCTACATAGACTTCTTCTCTAATAAATCCATTTAGAAAAGCTGACTTTACATCCATTTGGTAGAGTTTAAATCCTTTATGGGCTGCAAAGGCTAGCAACATTCTAATGGACTCAAGTCTGGCTACTGGGGCATAGGTTTCGTCATAGTCTAACCCTTCGACTTGACTGAACCCTTTAGCTACTAAGCGGGCTTTATTTCTAACTATTTCCCCTTGGTCATTTAGCTTATTCCTAAACACCCACTTAGTGTCAATAATGGATTTGCCCTCAGGTTTAGGTACTAGTTCCCAGACTTGGTTCCTTTCAAATTGGGCTAACTCCTCTTGCATTGCTATGATCCAATCAGGATCAGGTAAGGCTTCCTCTATAGTCTTAGGTTCAATTTTTGAAATCAGTGTAATCTGACTAAGATTTCTATAGGAAGACCTAGTTCTGACTCCTAAGGTTGGATCACCCACAATTTGATCAGTTGGGTGACTGAGTCTGGGTTTCTTAGTTTTCTAGAACTTGGTTCAGCCTCAGGTCCGGCTGGACGGTTCAGTTCAGTATTTGGTTCAACTACTTGGGTTGGTTCAATTATTGGTTCAATTGACTCAGTAGTTGGTTCAATAGTTAGTTCATTTAGGGGTTCAATTAGTGGTTCAATAGTTTGTTCATTATCTTCATGATCAGTATTTGATGGATTTGAATCTGGGTTATTGGATTTTGAATTAATTTCCTCATCAAATATTAGATTTGTTGTTTCTTCAATTTTGTTAGTTTGTTTATTGTAAACCCTATAGGCCCTGCTTGTTGTTGAATATCCTAAGAAGACCCCTGGGGTTGACTTAGACTGGAATTTACCTAGGTAGTCCTTGGTGTTTAGGATATGGACTTTGCACCCAAAGACCCTTAGGTAATGTAGGTTTGGAAGTCTATGGTAGTATAATTCAGAGGGAGTTTTATTATGTCGTTTGTTAATTAGGACCCTATTTTGGATACAGCAAGCTATACTAATTGCTTCTGCCCAAAATTGGTTAGGTAGGTAGAATTCATTGAGCATAGTCCTAGCGGCTTCCTGTAGGGTTCTATTTTTCCCTTCTACTATCCCATTTTGCTGGGGGGTTCTAGGACATGAAAATTCGTGTATATATCCGTTTATTTTACAAAATTCCTCGAACCGTTGATTCTCAAACTCTCCCCCATGATCACTCCTAAGTCTTTTGATTTTGGTATCGTTTAGATTTTCAATTAACTTACAAAAATCAATAAATAGGTTTAGGGTTTCATCATTAGTCTTTAGGAATCTAACCCAAGTAAACCTAGAGTAATCATCGATAATTACTAAGCAGTACCGGTTTCCGCTTAGTGACTTGGCTCCATGTGAATCAAATAGGTCAAGATGTAGGAGCTCATGTGTGGTTTGAGTTAGGTCTGATTGAATTTGTTTGTGATTTGACTTGGTTTGTTTACCTTGGTTGCATGATTCACATGTTATATTTTCATGGTTCTTGATTTTAGGTATTCCTTTAATTAGACCAAGTTGGGTGATTTTTGAAATTAATGTCAGATTAGTGTGACCTAATCTCCTATGGCAGAGGTTTGATTCTTCTAACTGAGTTAAGAGGCATTCGGGTACTAGGGGTAGGTTTATAGTGTAAACATTATTTTTCCTAGTGCCCTTAAGCATGATTTCTGAGTCTTGCAAGTTTCTAATCAGGCAGTTAGAGTTGGTAAAGGTAACTATATAGCCAGTATCACACAATTGACTTATACTGAGCAAGTTAAATTTAAAGTTTTCAACCAAAAGTATCTTTTTAATGACAAAATCAGATTTGAGTTCAATGTTACCTGACCCAATGACTTTGAGTGTAGCATTGTTGTCAAATGCTACTGAGCCTAGATTCTTGAACTTGAGTTTGGTGAATTTCAATTTGTCCCCAGTCATGTGTCTGGAGCATCTGCTATCCAACATCCATTGGTCCAAATCTTTGTGTTCCTACACATAAGGAAATTGTTGATTTGGATCCAATTAGAATCAAGGATAGCCTGAATTGATTTTCACAACCTAGTCTATCTCACCCAATCTAGAGTTATCAATCACGTTAACCTTATGGGTTTTTGTGAGACAGGTTTTAATAGAAGTAAAGATTTTATTTTGAAAAACTATAATTAGTTTTGAAAAATTAACTTAATTTTGAAAAACCAATTAATTATGTTTTAAAAAAAAATTTTGAAAACAATGATTGAATCTAAGATTAATTGAAATCTGTGCTAAATTCAAATCTGGCAATAGTAAAGTGAATTTGATTTTCAATAATCGACTTCCAGGTCTTGGCGAGGCACTAGGCCTTCTTTGGCCATAGCCTTATTGGATCATCAACCCTTTCCTTGACAAAGCATTTTATTGAAAATTCATTTTCATGTTACTCCTTGAAAGATTTTGGTCTAACTAGTTTGGATCTTGGATCGGTAGCTTCGGCTAGTTCCGTCAAAATGGCTTCCCTAACGTACTATCATCTCACCTCCACCCAATACTATGTTGTTCAAATTTCAGTTAATCGGTTTAGTCCTTAATCTAACCAATCCTAGGTCTAAGCATGGTAAATTACAGTAAATAAATAAACAAGCAAGCATGCAATTTTACAATATAAAGAATTTATTTAACTATAAAAATGGTTTTTAAGTTGGCTCCCATGGACTAAAGCCACGGTAATGATTAGGCAAGATATAAATCTTGTCCTTGGGGATCCAATATTGGTTTGGTCCAGCTTGGTTGCTCAGGCAAAGTTTGGGTACCCATGCCTGAACTTTCAATCTAGACTGATTCAGTACCGCATAATATGACCTTTGTCTAGCCTTGGTTCGATACCCTAACCCGGATCGATTTAGAACGGACTTCTATTTTCGAAGGATCATATCAAGACCCTTAGAACCCGAAGTGAATCATTCCAAAGCTGCTCTAAGGTCCTTGACTTGAGTTTTCAAGGAGGAGTTTTCTTTCTCAAGTTTTTCAACTTGAGTAGATGTTCCTTTTTGAACTTTCTCAGTTAAGGATCTAGAGTCAGCTCCCTCTTTCAGGAGTTTTACTTCCTGTCGGAGAGACTCAACTCGAATTTTGGCTTTCGCCAAGTTACTAGATAGGTATGCAATTAATTCAGCTAATTCAGCTTTTGAGTAACCACTTACAGTTATTTTTCCATCTTCCGAAATGGAGAGCTTTCTGTTGTCCGGTTCCGATTCTGATCCGGTGTCGATTTCTTCCGAAGCAGTCAGGGTGAGCAGGTTTGATTGTGGGGCATCTTCTTCTTCTTCGGATGAAGACTCATCCCACGTTGCTTGAAGGGCCTTCTTCCTTCTTGTCTTCTTGGCCTCTTTCAGATTAGAGCACTCTGATTTGAAGTGTCCTTTCTTGTTGCATTCGAAGCACGTTAGTTGGATTTGGTCTTGGATGGTTCGTTTGGATCATCCTTCTTTCGACTGGATTTTCTTTTGTTTGTCTAATTCTTTAATTCTTTGTAGTAGTCCCGGGCTAGCCGAACAAGCTTAGGTCGATCCCCTTCGCTGTCTTCTGAGTCTGAGTCTGAGTCAGACTCGGGTGCAGGTTGAGGCTTCTTCTTGACCACCTTTCCTGTTTTGCCTGCAGCAAAAGCAATGCCTTTCTCGGCTAAGGTGCAGTTAGTCTGCTCATGTAATTCAAGTTCAGAAAATAACTTGTCTAATTTGATTTTAGAAATATCCCTTGAAACTTTGTACGCATCTACCATAGATGCCCACAAAGTATTTCTTTGGAAGGCGTTTAGGGTATACCCGATAAGGTCACAGTTTTCTACCTTGTGACCGATTGTATGTAGACCATTCATCAACTCCTGGATTCTGGCGTGGAGCTGGGCTATTGACTCGCCGTCGTTCATTTTGATTGGGTACAACTTGTTTAGCAGTAGGTCCCTCTTGCTGATTCGGGTGTCGGAGGTTCCTTCGTGCAATTCAATTAACTTACCCCAGAGTTCCTTTTCACTATTGAATGGTCCCACTCAGTTCAGCTCTTCTTTAGTTAGACCGCATTGGAGTGTCTGGGTCACTTTAGCATTAGCCTCGATTTTCTTTTTCAGCGAAGCATCCCATTCTGTGTAAGGTTGTGCCACTCCCTCAGCATTTTTTGGGATTTCCAGACCAGATTGGATTATGATCCACATGTCCACCTGAGTTTTCAGGTGGACTTCCATCCGACTCTTCCAGTAGGAGAAGTCCTCCCCACTGAAGAGTGGTGGTCTGGCTGTACTGAAACCCTCTTGCATGGCCATTTAGAAATTCTGAAATACCAAAAACAATAAAAACTGTCCCAAGACTTGGTCTTGGATTAGTAGTGCGGGATTAAAATAGTTAAAACGAAACGATCGAGTGGTGTTGCACCAACCTCGATTAACGATAAAAATTCAGTCGAAAAAGAAATTAAAAACTTCGAAAAAATCCGAAAAACTCCCAAATTGGTGGTTGCAGCAAATTTGAGCTACCCCGCTCTGATACCACTTGTTGGATCGAGAAAAACGATAGAGGGGGGGTGAATATCGTTAAAATCTTTTTAGGATTAAGGGAAGGGAAAACGCAGCGGAAAACACAACAATCACACAAAGAACACAAGTCTTTTACTTGGTTCGGAGTCGCGGCCAGCTCCTACTCCAAGGCCCACGGTCCTTGACCATTTACTGCGGGCAATTCTATAATCGCGCAAAGGTTTACAGATTTAATACAAGAATATTGCAGTAAATAGAAGAATTATACTTTTCGTTATCGACGCCCTGATGTGGATCGTACTTTGGAGCAGAGGGTCGTCGTCGGCGCTGGAATGTCGAGATCGGAGTTTGCCGGAGCAAAGCGCTTGAACGAAAAGCTTAGAGGCGTTAGAAAGTTGTGTTCTTGAAGCCTTGGGGTCGAGCCCCTTTTATAGTGCTCCTGGGGGCGCCTGAAACGTCGGGGGCGCCTGACACATGCCTTCAGATCGGAGAAACTTCATCCGCAGCTCGGTCAGTGCTTATCCCCTTCGAATCGGCCTCTGGAGCTGACTGGGGCACCCGGGACCTCCGGGGTGCCTAGCATGACTTGGTTCACTGGCTTCATGGTTGATTTTGCTTCGATTACTCTTTGGCTTTGACCTTGGGCGCCTGGGACCCCCCGGCGCCTAGCCTAGTGTGATTTCGAAGCTATTCTTACTTCCTTGCTGTTTTGCCTTTGACCTTGGGCGCTCGGGACCTCCCGGGTGCCTAGCCCAGCTTTCTGCCCCTCTCCTTTGGGGCGTTCTGAGCTGCAAAAACACACTCCTTCGGTCCCTGCATCCAAGGTTAGTTCCAAGACAAATAAAGCAAGAGTATTAGTCCATTTTTACAGCCGTAGCTGTCTTGGTTCTGACTTCGGTCTCCCACATGGAACCCTAGGTCGAACCAACGCCTACTGTTCCCTCGACGAGGAACACGTCCTCACCTACTCCTCTCAGAAGAGTTTACCTTTTACCAACCGGCTCCTCCGGTTAGACTTTTGCCCGATCCACCTGACCAGGTCTTCGTGCCCAGTCCACGACCAGGACTTCGTGTTCACCTTCCGAGCAGGTCTTCGATGCCCAGCCCCTTGACCAGGTCTTCTTTGCCTAGTCCTCGACCAGGACTTCGTGCCCACCTTCCGAGCAGGTCTTCGGTGCCCATCCTCTTGACCAGGTCTTCTTTGCCCAGCCCTTTGCCAGGACTTCTTGCCTAGTGTACCTAGGACTTCTTCCTGCACACTTAGTAAACACATTAGACAACAATAACATCTTAACTCTTGAACCCTTTGTCATTATCAAAACTCAGGTTTGACTTAGGTGTGACCTGCACCAACAGATAGTTGATGGGTGGGTGTTGCATTGATTAGTATCATGCATCATCCTTGCATGGTTGCATTAACTGCCGACCCTTGGCTCCTTTGTAGTTGTGATGGGTCGTCATTCATATAGGACCTGCTCACACGGTTACTCTTGGGTTAATGGTTATCGGAGTGTGGGTAGTTTACCACTGTCAGGACACGCACAACCACTCAGGCGTAGTGGTAGATTGAAGCATTGTGTATTCTGTGGATCCCTTCTAGATCCAGTGATACGAGAGGATGAGAGCGGTGCTCCCCCATATGACTTAGGGCAGGAGGGTGGTCCTCCGCCAATATCCTATCTTCTCAGTCACACTAGAGTAGTGGCAGCAGAGTGTGTACAGTTATTACAACCCTGCCCACTCGACTATTTTCATACGACATGGGATGGTGGCTTGACTGACTTCAAGGGGTGACACATGATATTGCACAATGTCCATATGATGCATGATTTCATTTGATTGAGATATGATTGCTACATATGTCTGACATGCACATATAGGAAATATTTGCATATGGTTTTATGACATTGCATTGGCTCGTATGGTACGAGCTTACCCGTGGAGGGTTCTGATTTTCGGGGGCTTATGATCTTATCACCCCGCAAGATTGGTTGACCCTGGTATGTACATTTCATACAGTATTTCAGTCATGTTTCTGATATCATTACGAGATTGTATTTGTTTCTTTCTATACTGCTTGTATAGCTTTTTGACGTCGTGCATATCTTATCTCTATAACTGCTAAGTTCACTTGGAGTCACCTCCGATAGTTATGTTTTTTGTTTTCAAGATGACATGCTTGGAGTTGCTAGTTGAGGCCTGGCAGCCAATCCCCTTCCGTGGAGATGTTTTGGTTTTGGTTTATATTTGTGATGGCTTTATTTGCTTATTGGTTTCCGTGGACTTGTATTTGCCTTTAATTTGGTTTGTGTGTTTTGTGTGCTCCGAAAGAGCTTGCCATTATATGTTTGTGATGTAAGTCATGCCAACACGCGTTTTTATTATGTTGTGTTGTGATTTCTTATATATTATGTGTTGTTGTCAACCATGTGGGTTGTTGTATATACTTGGTCGAGTTGGCCCTATATGTATATTTCAGATTGTCCGCTGTATAAGGAAAATATTGTTCCATTTTTTTATCAGTCGAGCAGCTCTTCGGGGCGTAACAAGGCCGGAATTGGGTTCGAGTGGGCTCAACTCTGAATGGACAAAAATCACTCAAGTTGACAAAGACGGAAAAAAGCCAACATGGAGATTGACTCTAACCAAAAGGTCAACTGAGGCGCCTCAGTTGAGTGGATAAAGTTGTGTGCAAAAGCAGAACTGAGGTGCCTCGAATCGGAACTAAGGCGCCTCGGATTGGAATTGAGGCATCTCAGGTTAAAACTGAAGCGCTTCAAATCAAAGTTTATCAAAAGTTTACCATTAGTCACCATGGATAAAATCTATCCAACTAAGGCGCCTCAATACCACATCAGTACAATGGTAACTTGATTTTTCGGGCTATAAATAGGGATGACAATTTCCTCCAACCCAAATGGAAGATCCAATATCCAACCCGAATGGAGAAGAGTATTGAGGTACTATTAATACCTGATATCCGACCCGAATACTCGATTAAATAATATGTATATATATGAAAGAAAATTTTCTTTTACTAAACTACTAACTATGTTTTGTTGATATTAAAAGTAGGTTATATAGATGTTTAATCTATTTTTTTAATTATATATATTTTTTTAATTATATATTTTTTTAATATGATATATATTATTGTTGAATCATAATAGTTAAATAGAAATAAGAAAATTTATTAGTATAGAAGATATCCGATCCTTTAATGGGTATGGGTATGAGGATAGATATCCGATACCCGACGGGTATGGGTATGGAAGATATAGAATCCTACTCGAATCCGATCCATTACCATCCCTAGCTATAAATAATCCCCTAGAATTAGGAAGAAATAACAACAACTGTAATATATTTTCCTTGTCTTGTTCTGAGCTTCCAAAGTCTTGTAAGAAGGTTCTCCGCCTGCAATGAAGAAGTTTTGATACTAAGCTTTTTCAACGTTTTGGATTAGTAACCACCCTAGTTGTAACCAAGTAAATCTGAGTCTTTCACTATTTCTTTAAGTTGTTCATATTTAAATTAATTATTATCTAATTTGTTATCTTTGTCAAGGTCAAAAGTAAAAGATAGAGTTTGTACAATAAATTTTTTTCCCCTCAAATTAAACTCTTCCCCTGAGTTTAACATCCCCTGAGGATTGTAGGATCATACAAAAACGTTTTCAAAAATTAACTTTTAACACTCATTTCTCTCCTTATGACACACATAAAAAACTATTATTCATAATTTTTAAATCTAACTGAAAACGAGTAATGTATTTTCAAAGATAGGAGTGCAAAAATATTTTGGAAATATGCATTTTCAACAATATTATCAAAATCATAATAATATTTTCAAACATAAAATGGTTTTCAAAAATCAAAATGTTTTTTCAAAAATAATTTTTCAAAAATATGCTAAGTAAAAATCTATTTTCAAAAGAAATATTTTGAGAGTAAGTAAATGAATTTTTAACCAGCATGTTTTCAAAAATATTGTTTAAAATAGTTTTCAAAAAACTTTTTTCAAATGTATTAAAAAAATATTTTTATTTTGAAAACTTTTGATTTTTTTTTGAAGATACTATTTTCTGAATGTAATTTTTAGAAGAGATTTAAGAAAAAGAATTAGGCTGAAATTAACTTTTCAAAAAAAAATAATATTTTTTTCAAAACTCTTTTTGAAGATAAAGTTCCTCAAATATATTTTTTAAAAATATGTGAAATACCAAAAGTTAAGGGGTTAAAATGGAAAAAAAATCGAAACATAATGGTGTGGTTGGAATTAAACAAACTTAGAGGGCCTTTTTGCAAAAAGCCAAAAATAGTATAAACCCTAACTTCTCCTCCCTTTAATCTCCTCTCCCCATGTTCTTTCCTCGACGCCGAACCCACCCCACACGCACGAGCACTTCCTCGTCGTCGTGCCTTCCTCTTCTCCTTCTTCATCTTCTTCATCTTTCCCTCTCTTCCTCGCACAAGAAGAAGACGCCAATGATGCCACTCCCCTCTTCACCGCCACACCGCCCGACCATTCGAGCCGCCAATCACCGATCTCTCCCCCATCGCGACGCATCTGTAATCCACCATTGACGATATCCTGTGCGTGATCTCCGTGGGCGGTCGACGCCAAGCTTTTCCCTCCCTTCGTAGTTTCGTGGTGGCCCTTCTTCGTGTACTGGCAACGTGCTCCAGCCACGATGTATGGATCTATAGGTACAAACATTTAAAATCGCAACGGAAATAAGATCCCTCGAGCGATCCATGCGAAAGAAAAACTCATACAAAGTGATCTACAATTCCTATCTTATAGGAATACCTTTGTCGTGCGCCCTTCGCTTATCCCGCTAGTCCTTTGGTTCGCCGGATCTCTTGCACGTTCAAGTGTCCGTGCCTCTATGCGTATCCAAACGAACACGATCTACGCCTCAGAGAAGAACCACCTTAGTTTTGCTACCAACTTGGGATGGTTCACAAAGCACAAGAGCCTCCACTAGAGAGTTATGGACAAGCAGGAAGAAAGAAGAGGAAGAGAGACGCACCACCTAGCCTTTGACAAGGGGGGTATTTATACTCATCTAATGAATACCAAGGGTCTATTCCCCTTGAGCTCCTCTCATCTTAATGCTAATAAAACCCAATGAATACCAAGCCTCTTGGTATTCCTTGAGACCTTTAAAATTCTAATGAATAGAATGTCTCTTAGCCTTGCTCTTAAATAATATTTATTAAACCCTTTAATGAATATTATCCATAATTAAGTGGTTGAGTCTAATCTAGATGAGTCTAACTCAAATTAGACTCAATCCCATAATCTAATTGGATTCACTTGAGTCTAACTCAATTAATCCAATTCAAATCAAATCTTAGTCAAACCAAGATCAATTATTCTCCGAAACATCGTGTCCTTAGTGTGTGACCCAATAGGTTCTCGTAACGTTGGTAATGTGTCAAACCACTTTAGACACATAAACAATGAGCGGCATCTAGCAATGCATCATTGCTACCCAAGTAACAAGAAAAGTCGAGATCCGACTAAACCTCCGTGACTATGATAATGTATAGCCTTGTCCTTCTATCCTCGATATCTAGATTGACCAATGAGGCATAGACCGTGTCATCCTCAGTCAATCTTGTGTTTCTTGATCCCCAAGTAGACTCAGTCAAACAAATGAGCTCAATATCTCATATTGACACATTTGAGCATGGTCATGCATTTTAGTAGTCCTGCTCGATCAAGGGGCCCACAGATATCACTCCCGTCATATGGGAGGGATAGATCCCATCTACATCACTCACATCCCTCTGCATAATTCATTACATACTCAGTGATCGCCTTTATAATCCACCCTGTTACGGGTGATGTTTGACGATACCAAAGTACATAACTCCTTGGGCAATTTTCTTAAGTAAAATGTATTGTACACTGAGACATCCATGCGTAGTTTCAATAAATTCCAAATGCTCTCCATTTTGGCGCAGGTTAATTAAAATTCGCAATTTGGTAGAGGAAAAAATTGGATGGATCATTGGGCACGGAGAGGTAAGCTTTTGGTATGACACTTGGCTGAATTGTGGTCCCTTGTATCAAATGATGCAGGTGGTTGGAAACTCAAAAGAAAAGATTGCTGATTTCATTGATGATCAAGGCTGGAAAGTGAGTAGATTACAAGAATTCCTGCCGGCTAGATTGGTGGCAGAAGTTCTGGAAGTTCTGGTCCCGGATATGGAAGAAAAGGAAAGCTACACAGAGGGTCATAATAATGTCTCAGATTGTATTGTTTGGAAGCCTACATGGGATGGAAAATTTTCTTTAAAATCTGCTTGAAATGCTTGCAGAAATATTCAGCCAACAGCTTCGATTTGGGAAGCTTGCTGGAACAAATTGTTATGTCCGAGTGCTTCAATTTTTATATGGCGATTTCTGAGGAAACGTCTCCCAGTAGATGAGATCTTACAAATAAGAGGAGTTCACTTAGCCTCAAAATGCTTCTGTTGTGAATCTTTGGAGACCTGGGACCATCTATTTTTTACAAGTATTGTTGCTAAAGAAGTTTGGGTATACTTTGGACAACTATTTGGAGTAGACAGATTTCTATTTTTTGACAGCTGGTGGATAGGCTAATCTTGGGCACGAAATGGTCACATAAGAGAAGTCATTCCTTTTTTAATTGTATGGTCTTTATGGAGTGCCCGGAATGAAGCAAAACACTAAGGGATAAAGCCAAAGGCAGATAAAGTCATATGGAAGATTAAAAGCTATATTCAGCTAGGAATGGTATCAGGGCTGATTAAACACCATCACTGGAGAAAATGTAAAAGAACAGCTCGAGCATTGGGCTTCCAAGTTGCCAATAGAGAAAAAATTACTATTTCAGTGGTATATTGGAGGAAGCCGAGCTATGGATCTTTTAAGTTAAACACGGATGGTTGTTCTAAAGGTAACCCGGGACCTTCTTCTTATGGAGTTATCATAAGGAACCACCATGGCCATATCCTTCTAGCAAAATGCGGTATGATTGGCATTGGAACGAACATCAGGGCTGAACTGTTAGCAATACTTGTAGGACTTGAATTATGTGTGTAAAAACTCTGGTTTCCTCTATGACTTGAGTCAGATTCAATGGTAGCTTTGAAAATTTTAAACTCATCTAATCTCCCCTGGGAATTACGCAACCTGATCCACAAAATCAGGCGTATAACATGTAAATACCAAGTCCTCCTTACACATATTTATAGGGAAGCAAATGCAGCAGCAGATCACCTTGCAAATCAAGCTTTTATTTCTTATGAGGCTAGATCTCGAAATACTACAGAGGTAGATAAGCCTCTCTTTGGTATATGCAGACTTGATAGAATTTTGCCGCATATCAGGTGTAACGCCCGCTTTTTTTTTTCCTTTTTTCATAAAGCGGCGTTACGTTAACATACTTAGGGCATGTAGACATCATAATGCAGCGGAAGCCTTTAACTTACACCTACATGTACTTACTACCATTCCTAACATCATAACATGGGAACTTGGCATATTAACTTTATACTTAGCATCATATCATGTCATGCTTAGCATCATGTCATACTTAGCATCATGTCATAGAGTCGCATTCAAGCACAAAATAGTAAGGGTAAAGTTCTATCATAAGACGAGCGAACTTATTGTTTCTTGGCCAAGTCACTATCACACACATGCTCTAATGCCCTCCTGCTGCTTCCTTACTGTCCCCTTGCGTGATCTGCGGTATAAGGAAATAAGACTATAAGCACACAGGCTTAGTAAGACTCTTTCCTACTCACTAAAACCATTCATCACTTAATCATGAGCACATGAAACATTAACATACTTAGTGCTATACTTAGAACATAAGCCTTTATGATCACTTAGCATACATTCGACATGGCATGAACATAACTTAATCACATTCATAGCATGGCATAAACATGAACATAAAAACATTCATGGCATGGCATAATACTTGGCATAGACATAAACATAATAAACATAACCTCATAAACATTCTTAGCATGAACCTAAATAAAATCATGGCATCCTAACTTAGCACAAACATAATTAAATCATGGCTTCATAAATTAGCATGGTC
>JAGFNQ010004299.1:81501-112352 GCA_024364735.1 Boesenbergia rotunda
TACTAGGGTAAGGACAGCTTCATCGGTAGTCCCGAACCGTAAGGACAGCTTCATCGGTAGTCCCGAACCGTAAGGACAGCTTCATCGGTAGTCCCGAACCGTGGAAGCTTCATCGTGTCCAGAACCGTGACTTATAGGTCCGGTACAAGCCCATAAAATAAAATAAAATGCTTTCACATGCTTTTTCATTCATCATCATTCATAGCATATTCATTCATTCATCATACTTAACATCATCGTTATGCATTAAAGACATGAACTTTAACCTCATTCTTCATTTTCATTCTCATTCTTAAACATGGCATATGTACACATCATTCATAAAGCATGGCATACATACAAATTATTCATAAATCATGGCCTACCTACATCTCATTCATAAAACATGGCATACCTACATATCCTTTATGAGACATGGCATACATACTTATTATTCATAAAACATGGCAAACATACGTATCATTCATAAGACATGGCATACATACATATCATTCATAAAACATGGCATACATACATATCATTCATAAATCATGGCACATGTCTAAACATTTATGACCTAACATATAATTCATGACATATAAACTAAGGGTTTGGTTAACATAGAACTTCTTCCATCTTACTTAAACATACATCTTGGTAACCTATACACAAGCATCTTTGTAGGTTTAACCCAACCCTAGCCCTAGGTTAGGTCCTTGGCCGAAAGCCCCAAGGAATCATAGGTCCATGAAACTTCACATAACTTCCCAAACAACATCCCATACATACATACTAGGCCATAGGAAACATTTGATTCCATACTTAAGGCCAACCCTAATCCTTTAACCCTAGTCTTGCTCTTGGCCGAAACTTCAAGGCCATGGGGGCATGGAAAAAAGTCCATTAAAATCCCCAAATCAATTGTTAAACACCAACCATACCTTACCATAGGGCCATTGGGACCCTTACTTGAAATAAGTCCTAACCTTCCACCCTCTTAGGGTACTTGGCCGAAACCTATAGGGTCTCTAGGCCATGTGACTCATTCACATAAACACCCTCCATCTCCCTTATATCATGATAATACATAAAACACCTACTTGAGGTTTTAGACCCAACCCTACCCATGGGTTCTTGATGTTGGCCGAAACCCTAGGGTATCCTAGGGTACCCCAAAAATTCTCAAAAATTATATTTAATCTTTAAACATCATAAGAGTACATTAAACAACATTATCAAGATTTTTAGCATCATCATGGACCCTAAAACCTAGTGGCCGAAACCCATAGGGTCTCTAGGGTGCTTGGTTTTGTTTCTTTCAACATCAAGTCCCAAAACCAACCAATAAATCATGCTAAAACATAAGGAACTATTATAACACAGGTGAGGGAGTCTTACCTTGGGTTTCTTGATTTTTCACCTTGATTATAGAGAATCAAAAGAACTCCTTGGACCTTAAGTCACCTCTAGCCCTTGAAACCTTGGGAAGCCTTTAGATCTTGGAGATGAGACCCTCTTGTGAAGCTTTTCCAAGGAAAATCCTCCTTGTGGTGTTCGGCTAGGATGAGGGAAGGAGGAGGAAGAAAATGCAAAGTGATGGAAGGAGAAGGTAACTCCCAAACCCCCCTCTTTATAACCCATTAAGGAGGTAAATGAAGAGTCTCTCCATGACCCTTCATCTTCTTCTAAGCCTTAACCAATAACCACTTCATTCACCCATAACATTCCCTTGCTAGGTGAGTTGGTTAGAGCATACATGGTTGTACAAGAGGTCCAAGGTTCAATCCTTGGTAGATGCACAATTTTTTTCCACTTATTTTATTTTATTTTCCTAGTATTTTTGAAAATCCCTTAAAAATTCCCCCATAATTATGTTAGTATTTCTCATTAAAATCCCTTTATATTTATATAAATTTTCACCTAAAATCCACCAATAATTATGGTACTAAAAGCCCATATAAGGCCCATTAGTGCCCTTTTTCCCAATTTAAATGAGAAAACATGGATTTTCTAGGCCAAAGTTCGCATTAATATTTCTAGGTTCCTCAGAAAATTATCTAGACATGCTTAATATTTTAAGAAAATATTAAGAGAATTTTCCGGGTCGTTATAGTGTTCCTAATATATGGAGAAGGAGATATGGTAATACATGGGTATATAGATGCCAGTTTCCAGACAGATAAGGATGACTCCAAATCTTAGTCTGGATACGTATTTACTTTGAATGGAGGCGCAATAAGTTGGAAGAGTTCCAAGCAAGACACTGTAGCGGATTGTACCACGGAAGCGGAATACATTGCGGCTTCGGAAGCAGCAAAAGAAGCAGTCTGGATCAAGAAGTTTGTCTCGGAACTTGGTGTGGTTCCAACCATTGATGAAGCAATACCGGTTTACTGCGACAACAATGGAGCTATTGCACAAGCAAAGGAACCAAGGTCTCATCAGCAATCCAAACACGTGCTTCGCCGATATCATCTGATCCGAGAGATTATAAGTAGGAATGATATACAAATTGAGAAAATTCCCACTGAAAGGAATTTAGCGGATCCTTTAACTAAGGCCTTGCCTCAAATCAAGTTTGAGGGTCATGTTAGAGCCTATGGTATTGGATACCGTAGCGATTGGCATTAGGCCAAGTGGGAGTTTGTTAGTAATATGAGAGAAGTGTCCTAAGGCAATCGCCTAATGATTGTAATCATTTACTTTAATAAATGAATATTCGCTATTTGAGTATACATGTTCGTGTATTTGATTGAGATCTTAAACTCATTTACTGAATGCCCGCAATACAATTCACAGCATGAGAGAATTTATGATGAATTCACAACTAGTGATTATCTCTACATGTGCAATTGTGAAGTATTGAAATTGTCCCTATTCGATGAATTGATAAATACGGACACTATCAATTCTGTTGAGACTAGCATGGGTTATTCTCTAATCAGCTGATTCTCACTGGCTGGTGACATTGGGATGTCCGGAGATAAACATGAATGCTAGTTAAGGGAACTAGTTCATTGGAGTGACTAGCTGTAAAACTTCATATGGTAATCTACATATAGATATGTCAATGAAGTTCTTACTGCAGCTTAAGTGCGATATTCCTTTGACTTGCTGTGTTCAAGTCATCTTGGTCATAAAGACTTATACTTTGACATCTTAAGCAAGCATCTCCAAGGATGTGTGGACCCAGGATGATTGGGTATAAGCCGAAGTGCCCGAAGATGTTTGAACAGCGTACAAAGGATTCACCACTCCTTGCGAGGAGATGTATACCCAAGGCCTATCGTGGGATTGCTACTCGAAGCCTCTGGCCAGAGCATCACATGTTCCGAGTATGAATCTCTCAGAAACATGAGAGTAACTAGAATCCGTTGGACGAGAAAGATATTACTTGGGCTAGGTGTGACGTTGTCAGCCTAGTGGGGACTGACACACATAGACCGTGTCCTGAACCAAGTGGGTATAAGATGGTGAAGGGAATGAGGCATGATTCATTAAAGCTGCTGAAGGATTTCAAAATTATTTCTGAGGTCATCCGTTGATCTTTCGATTAATTGGGGGTCATGATGTACTACTAGGTGCCACTCATGATCGTTCAATAATTGGTTGATTATAGACGGCCAACATAAATCGAAAGCCTATTTAGTCACACGCACTACGAGTAATCCAAGGGATTTAAAACTAGTTGAAAATTAGATTTTTCGATCAAGAGAGATAAGTTGAATCTGAATTTTCAGAGACGCATTGGAAGCATAAAATGGCTAAGTCTTTTGAAGACTTATTGGACGAATTAAATGAGTTTAATTCGTATGGTTTCGGCTTGGGTTAGGGTCCCCACCCTCTTTGTTTGGCTGGCTACATCAAAAGGGGAGAACCAAATTATTTGGTTCAATTTATAAAATAAACCGAGCGCGGTTTGTTTTATAAAATTATGGATAAAGAAATTTATATAAAGAAATTTATATAAAGAAATTTCTTTCCATAATAAAAGGGGAGACATGGTTGTTTTTATTATAAATTAAGTTATAATAAAAACTTGGCATAACGGAATAATTCATAGAAAAATTTATAAGATAAATTTCTTATGAAAAATTTATTCCGTTAAGAGGAGACTTGGCGATAAAGAGGCTACTATATAAAGGTACCAAGGCAAGGCTTGGAAATTAATCCAAGAGATCAAGGATTCTTGCCTAGCCTCTCTCCCTCTCCTTTTCTCCCTCTCCCTCTTCTAGGGTCGGATGCCCTCACCTCCTTTGCCGTGAGACACCTCCACCAAGAAGGTGCCAAAGAAGAAGAAGAAGCGGGGCGCGACTCCTTCCTTCCTCCCGGAATCTTGATTCTGTTTTTCGTTTGGTGGTTAGTTTTCCATCTCTCTCTCTTGATATTCTTGTCGTGCCTTTGGAGAATCTAGTAGTTCTTGTCGGCACGAAACTCGTGGCTTTGCGAAGTCATCCCGAAGAAAACTCGGCGTGGACGCGAATAGAGGCGGAGCTTCCAAGGGACACTACGGTTGGATCTCGTCCCTTTCTACAAGTTACGCGAGGTATCAAGTAAATTAGTTTACGTTTCTGCAAAATTTTAAATATATGATCATGTCCACACAACATAAGGTTGCATGCTAGATGTGTGGTTAAATAATTTGAGAAATTATTTATGCTAAATCTTCCGCTGCACGTAATTAAATTTAAAATTACGAACCCACATCCATGTCAACATGCACCCGGTCCCAACAGACAGTACACTAAATGCTCTAAACTAAAATACAGAACCATCTCGGTAATCGGGGGATATTCTCTTGAAAATAGGACCTATTTAGATATCGACAATTCATTAATACGAATTCATTTTCGTCGAATCTCTTCCGACACTCCACGGATCGGAACCGAGACTCCCCCGATTCTACCCGACCTTATTGGGACGACCCCTCACCCGTTTGTCTCTTAGAAGCCAACCTAAAATGTGACATACACATGCAAGTATACCAAATCACCCCACAAAGGAAGAAGACAAAGGAAAATATGCAAAAATAGACACATTAGTCCCAAATCTTGATTTAAATGGGAATGATCGAACTGTACAAGGTGTTACCTTTTTCCCAATCGTTGCATGATGAAGTTGAGTGAAGATCGGCTTGAAAGGAGGAGTTTTCGCTAACCCTAGTTATAGATCCGAGGTAGGAGAAGGCTAGGAAGAAGTTTCTAGGGCTTGGGAGTACCTTAGAACTGGAGAGGAGGTTGGGGAGAGGAAGTATTCGCAGGGGGTGGCACGCAAAACCCTAGGTTTTGGCCACCCCCACGCGGTCTGATCCTAATTAAAACCCGCGGATCAGTTGACTGCCCCCAGGGCAGTCGACTGGTAAATCAAACAGAATGATTTCTGGGTGAGATCAGTCGACTGCCCCAGGGGCAGTCGACTGATAAAACAAACAAAATGTTCCAAGTCCTGAACCAGTCGACTGGCTCTAAGCCAGTCGACTGATACCTGTAATTCTAGTTTCTCAGTCTAATCTCAGAAAATGTCTAGTTAATTCCACAAATCTCTAAAAAATCTGAAAATATGTGGAGAGATTTGTGAAGCCTATATCTACTTGAGAAAAATATGTTTTCAAACAAAACTATTCCGGATCCCAAGATTGGCACAAAATTTAATTTTCCTAAATTGTATCATTGAAACCTTATCCAAAAGTCCTCATTTTGGCCTCTCCTTGATGTATCTTCTCATTCCTGATCATAACTCATTTTTATCACTGAATTATATGACATTTACACATTAAAAACCAATTTTCTCCCAATATGATTTTATTTTCATCTTTTTCACAATAAGCCACCTTTTTAGTATGCCAAATTCCTGGGATTAAGACTAACCTTAGCCTTTTAAACCCTTTGGCACACTCCATAGTCCATCTAATCTCCTAGGAGAAAACCCCCTGAGATCCATTGACCATGGATCCCATTTTGGCTCCTAGAGCTCTCTCTTGAGCTCCTAGCTCTAGTTACCTCCCTAGGTAACTCACTTACAATTACAAGGCCACACCGGTGTTCCTCCGGTGCTTCTTGACCTTCAACTATCACTCTTTTAACTCTATACACTTTTTCTTTGGTCAAATCCTTCTTTTTCATTTGAAATGGTTTTTCCTTACCATTTTTGACCTTTTCTTTACCATAAGCATAAGACATCCTTGAATATGACATTTTATTAACATTTGATTTCCTAGAGTGGTATCCTAGTCCCGGCCTACCACTTCTAAGGTGTTGGTCATTTGGCCTCATGCTTACTCCCTTGGACCCCTTAATAAGTTTATCTAGGTTCTTTTCTAATTTATCAAGTTTTGCCCTCAAAACTTGATTTCCTTCTTTAAACTCCTAACCTTAGTATAACTATGTCCATTTTGATCATTCCTAGATCTATCAATCTTTCTAGGCATGTGTCTCCCTTTCTTAGGGTTAATACCTTGGTCCTTAGGTCTAGAAGCCCTAGATTTATCATGAAATATCGAATCTTTGGTGTTTTGGCACGCACTAGTATTTTTATTTCTATCATGATATTTTAAACCAAGAACACGCATAGGCAAGCAATCATTATTAATTCTAGCATTCATTAAAGCATTTGGAGCATAAGTAAAGTTAGGGATTACCTCCCTTACCCTTGTAGCACCCTCTTGATGCGAGCTCCTTTTCTTCTCTTCTTTTTCCCATCTTCTTAAGTGCTCCATCTTCTTAATCTCTCCTTTTCTTGGACATTGAGTGTGATAATGTCCTAGCCCCCCACAGGTATAGCACCTAATGTGCTTCTTTTCTTTCTTCTCCCTACAACCCATATTAGATTTTAAATTAATGGACTTAGGTTTAGGGATTACCTCCTTTTTAGCTAGTGGACACTTATCCTTGTAGTGCCCCTTTTGTTGAAACCAAAGCATATGATGCGCTCATTGGATTTGGCTTTGGTGGAGGTTGGAACTTTTTCTTGCTCTTGTATGGATGAGGGTCTCTCCTCCCCCTCAATCCTTGAAGTTGATACTTCCTCTTCTTCTTTTGACGAAGTGGATGATCTCTCACTTAGTCCTTCCACTTCACTTGATGATATGAGGAATTCTTCTTCCTCTTGGTCTTCTTGGACCGTTGAACTTATTTCTTTGGGCTCTTCCATTGTTTGAACTTGTGTAGGGTTCTCATGATATTTTTCTACCTTGTTCCACAACTCATATGCACTTTTATATTCCCTTACACTACTCAAAATATTATTAGATAAAATATTTACTAAAATATCAATTACCTTCTCATTTGCCCTAGAATGACCTTGTTGCTCCTTAGTCCAATATCTAGGTCGGAGCTTCTTTCCGTGCTTGTCCCTTGGAATCTCGAATGGTTCCTCTAGCACCACCATGCACTCCCACTCCATTCCAAGCCACGTCTTCATTCTTATCCTCCAATATCCGAAATCTTCATGGTCATATGTGGGTGGTGTGTTGATATCATCCCCTAGCTTATCTTCCATCATTTTCCCTCTAGCTTTCTTGCTCCCTCGGCGGTTAGTCCGTAGATAAGCACACCAAGCACTGATACTACTTGTTAGATCGTTGTAGCTTGCTAGAGGGGGGGTGAATAGCAATTTTCGATTCGTTCTTCTTACAAGGTTAGTTGCGTAAGCGGAATATACTAAAATAAAACTAAACTAAATTAAAACAAGAAAGAAACACACCAATGTACGTGGTTCGGAGATGATACTCCTACTCCACGGCTGCCCGTAAGGTGGGCGATCCCTAATCCGTCGGTGGATGACTCTCCGGAGCACCTCCGGCTAGATCACGTAGCTCCTTGTGGGTGGAGAAACCTCTCCACAAGATCTGGACACTACTTGAGTACAATAGGGTACTAACTAGCTTTGACCAAGCAAGTTTTGCCAAGGAACAGTAGCCTTCAACGAGCTCCTTTAAATAGTGCTCGAGTAGTAAATGGACGCTACCAGTCGACTGCCCCTGGGGCAGTCGACTGGTCCCACTCAGATTCGACCGTTACAGCCAACGTTCGAATCCCCAGCCATTACCAATCGACTGCTCCCAGGGCAGTCGACTGGTCCCCTACTAAGCCTAGGGTTACACTCCCCGAATACATTTCTCTCCACACTCGAACACTCCCGGCTTTGTCCCTGAGTACAAATACTCACACTCGGACCCTCATGACCTGGTCGATTCTTCAATCCGTAGTCTCAATCTATTGCCTTCACGCCCTCTTCATCTTCGGCTCCCGTCCCTCGGATGTGCACACAAGCCTCCAGCTTGCCTCCATGCCATCCTTCATGCATGCCTCGAAGTCCGTGTCCCTCGGCGTATCGTCTCTGCCCATGGTCCCTTGGATGGGCACACAAGCCTCCAGCTTGCTTCCATGCCACCCTTCACCTGAAGACATCCAACCAAGTCTATGTGCACCTATACACCTGTACAATCACATACACATATTAGTCAAACAACAAACTGTAACGACCCGGAAAATTCTCTTAATATTTACTTAAAATATTAAGCATGTCTAGATAATTTTCCGAGGAACCTAGAAATATTGATGCAAACCTTGGCCTAGAAAATCCATGTTTTCTCATTTAAATTGGGAAAAAAGGCACTAATGGGCCTTATATGGGCTTTTTAGTACCATAATTTTTGGTGGATTTTAGGTGAAAATTGGTATAAATATAAAGGGATTTTAATAAGAAATATTAACATAATTATGGGGGAATTTTTAAGGGATTTTTGAAATTATTAGGAAAAAATAAAATAAAATAAGTGGAAAAAAATTGTGCATCTACCAAGGATTGAACCTTGGACCACTTGTACAACCATGTATGCTTTAACCAACTCATCTAGTGAGGTAATGTTGTGAGGGAATGAAGTGGATATTGGTTAAGGCATAGAAGAAGATGAAGGGTCATGGAGAGACTCTTCATTTACCTCCTTAATGGGCTATAAAGAGGGGGGTTTTGGGGGTTATTTCTTCCTTCTATCACTTTGCAAATTCTTCCTCTTCCTCCCCTCATCCTAGCCGAACACCCAAGGAAGGGTTTCCCCTTGGAAAAGCTCCACAAGAGGTCTTATCCCCAAGATCTAAGGGTTTTCCAAGGATACAAGGACAAGGAGGCAAGGATCCAAAGATTTTGCAATCTTCTTCTTCTCTCAAGGTTCGAAAAATCAAGAAACCCAAGGAAAGACTCCCTCACCTGTGGTATAATAGTTCCTTATGATTTCCATGATTTTTAGCATGATATATTGGTTGGTTTTTGGATTTGATGTTAAAAGGGAAGAAAATCAAGAACCCTAGGTTTGTGGGTTTCGGCCACAAGGATTTTAAGGTCTATAATTATGCCAAAAATCTTTATAATGTTATTTAATGTTCCCTAATGATGTTTAGAGGTTAAGTATAATTTTTGGGAATTTTTGGAGTACCCTAGGACACCCTAGGGTTTCGGCCAACATGAAGGGAACAAAATCAACACCCTAGAGACCCTATGGGTTTCGGCCACCATGTTTTAGGGTCCATAGTGATGCTAAAAATCTTTATAATATTATTTAATGTTCCCTTATGATGTTTAGAGGTTAAGTATAATTTTTGGGAATTTTTGGAGTACCCTAGGACACCCTAGGATTTCGGCCAACAACAAGAACCCTTGTGTAGGGTTGGGTTTAAAACCTCAAGTGTTTGTTTTATGTATTGTCATGATATAAGGGAGATGGAGGGTATTTATGTGAATGTTTCACATGGCCTAGAGACCCTATAGGTTTCGGCCAAGTACCCTAATAGGGTGGAAAGTTAGGACTCATTTCACGTAAGGGCCCCAAATGGCCCTATGGTAAGGTATGGTTGGTGTATAACAATTGATTTGGGGATTTTAATGGAAATTTTTCCATGCCCCATGGCCTTGAAGTTTCAGCCAAGAGCAAGATTAGGGTTAAACGATTAGGGTTGGCCTTAAGTATGGAATCAAATGTTTCCTATGGCCTAGTATGTATGTATGGGATGTTGTTTAGGGAAGTTATGTGAAACTTCATGAACCTATGGTTCCTTGGGGCTCTCGGCCAAGGGCCTAACCTAGGGTTAGGGTTGGGGTAAACCTCCAAGGATGCTGGTGTATGAGTTACCAAGAAATATGTTTAAGTAAGATGGAAGAAGTTCTATGTTAACCAAACCCTTAGTTTGTATGTCATGAATTATATGTTAAGTCATAGATGTTTAGACATGTGCCATGATTTATGAATGATATGTATGTATGCCATGTCTTATGAATGATATGCCATGTTTTACGAGTAATATGCATGTATGCCATGTCTTATGAATGATACGTATGTATGCCATGTTTTATGAATAAGATGTATGTATGCCATGTCTTATGAATGAGGTTAAAGTACATGCCTTTAAGGCATAACGATGATGTTAAGTATGATGAATGAATGATGATGAATGACAAGTATGATGAATGAATGATGATGAATGAAAAAGCATGTGAAAGCATTTTATTTTATTTTATGGGCTTGTACCGGACCTAAGTAAGGTCCACGGTTCTGGACTACCGATGAAGCTGTCCACGGTTCGGGACTACCGATGATGCTGTCCTTACCCTAGTAGGTCGAGATTAGCTACCTCATATTTACTTAGGGATGCGCGCATATGATGAATGAATGTGGTACAAGCCAGGGCCCAATGAATGATATGATTATGTTTAAGTAATAAAAAGTATGTTTTTAAAGATTAAGCATCCTTATAATATATGCATTTGTCCATGCATCCATCTATGTTATGTATTATGTTATGAAAAGTATGTTTATGCAAAGAATATTTATGAAAAACATGTTTATGCTAAGTTAGAATGCCATGATTTTATTTATGTTCATGTTAATTATGATGCCATGATTTAATTATGTTTATGCTAGTTTAGGATGCCATGATTTTATTTATGTTCATGATAGTTTAGGATGCCATGATTTAATTATGTTTATACTAGGATAGAATGCCATGATTTTATTTATGTTCATGTTAATTATGATGCCATGATTTAATTATGTTTATGCTAGGATAGAATGCCATGATTTTATTTATGTTCATGATAGTTTAGGATGCCATGATTTAATTATGTTTATGCTAGGATAGAATGCTATGATTTTATTTATGTCCATGCTAAGTTATGATGCCATGATTTAATTGTGTTTATGCTAAGTTAGGATGCCATGATTTTATTTAGGTTCATGTTAGGAATGTTTATGAAGTTATGTTATTATATTTATGTCTATGCCAAGTATTATGCCATGCTATGAATGTTTGTGATGGTTATGTCTATGCCAGGTGTTATGCCAGGCCATGAATGTTTTATGTTTATGTATATGCTATGCTACAAAAAGGATTAAGTTATGTTCAAGTCAAGGCAAATGTATGCTAAGTGCTCATAAAGACTTATGTGCTGAGTAAAGCACTAAGTATGTTAATGTTTAAGATGCTCATGATTAAGTGATGAATGGTTTTAGTGAGTAGGAAAGGGTCTTACTAAGCCTGTGTGCTTATAGTCTTAATTTCCTTATACCGCAGATCACGCAAGGGGACCGTAAGGAAGCAGCAGGAGGGCAATAAAGTATGTGTGTGATAGTGACTTGGCCATGAGACCATATGTTTGCTCGCTTTATGATAGAACTTTATCTCTACTAGTATGTGCTTGAGTGTGACGCTATGACAGGATGCTATGTATGACATGATGCTAAAGATGACATGATGATAAGTATGACATGATGCTAAGTATGACATGATATGATGTTAGGTATAAAGTTAATATGCCAAGTTCCTATGTTATGATGTTAGAAAGGGTAGTAAGTGCATGTAGGTGTAAGTTAAAGGTTTCCGCTGCATTATGATGTCTACATGCCCTAAGCATGTTAACGTAACGCCGCTTTATGTTTAAGTAATGAAAAAAAAGCGGGCGTTACATAAACCCTAACTTAACCATATTGACACATACATCAAAATTCATGATCCTCCAGATCATATTAGGGCTGATTGCCCCAACAATTAATTCAAAAACCCTAAACCTCTCTCTCTTCTCCTCCTCCCTTCTCTCCCACCTCTCTCCTAGGGAAAACCCAGAGCAAGAGAAGAAGGAGATTTCTTCCTCCTCTCTTCTTCTCCTCTCATCCTTCTTGTTGCCAGCAACCACTAGCCAAAGGAGGAGCCTTCCTCTCCCTTTTGTGGTGTGCGGCGAGTAGGGAGGAGGTGGGGGTTGCCGGCGCAAGGAAGAGGTTGGCGTCGACGGTGGAGGTGAGGAATGTCATTGGTTTTCTTCACTTCTCTTCTTCCCTCTCCCTTCTTCTTTGCTCTCGACGCTCATTGGACAAGGAGAGGCGTCCTCTTCCTTAGTGGCGTGCGGATGCATAGGTGAAGAAGGGTGGCCGGCGGTGGAGTGCACTTTTCCTTTTGTGGTGGTTATCGCCGGAACAAAAGAAGGTGGTGGAGTCGGCTGCTTCCTCACGTGCTTGCTGCCGTGGGATAGGAAAAGGAAGAAGTGGTTGGCTAGGGTGGATGTGAAGGAGAGGAGCTCTTCTTCTTCACTTCATCTCCTTCTTCCTTGAAGGGTGGCCGACGGAAATAAAATCCTAACCCTAGGGTTTTTGGTTGGCGCAAAGGAAGGAAGAAGAAAGGAGGATTAATTAGAGGCCTTGGTGATTCCAAGTCTTGGTAGATTGTCGCCCACACGACGTCCAAGAAGAGAGGGCCATACGGTAAAAGACTGCGAGGTAAAAGAAGAGGTATATCTCTTTTTGGCTCCTTTTATTCTATTATTTCATGTATATTCTTGTTATTGCATGTGTTTTAATTATCATGGTTTAATTAATTGTTAATTAATATTTATAATTAATTATGTCATGGAGCCCGAAGATAAACACAAAAATCGGCGATCCACTCATCGTCTTTTCCGCAGTCAATTGGTTCGGCAAGTTACAAGGCCTTACTTTTGAGTTTGGCTAAGTTGTAACTTGAATCAATTGATACGATAACGAGACGGTCGTTTGGGAGACAGGTCTCCATTCAGATTAAATTTTTAATCCGTAGACATGAAGAGGTCTCTCATGGACGACCCCGTGTCCGCTTAGGAAATCCGCTGAGCTATTCCTATCACATATGAGTCCCAGATAGGTTGAATATTAATCGAGGTTGAGATTGATGCCATATAGCAAATTTGTTCAAGGAAATCATCCTCGGACTCAGGTTCCTCTAAGGCTTGTTGCGTGGACTGGGCTACAGAGGCCCACGGGCTTGTAATCCCTGCACGGTCATTCCCGAGAGTTGCCTGATCAAAGACGTCCTCTTCAACGAACGCTGATATAACATGCTTCTCTACTGGAAATAGGAGTGAGAATATTGCCAGTGGTTGTTTAGAAAATCGAGTAGGCGGCTGGCTAGAGCTTGGTGTATCTGTAGAGCCAAAGCCTTGTTCTCCTCTTCTAGTTACTGATAATTGAGGGACCTCAATAATATCCAGGAGGATAATATTTTCAATATAATTTGCGATACACATTCTCCCTGCATGACTGTAATTGGTTTATCAGAATGATTGAATACTAGGATTATAATTTCACCTCGATAGTCACAGTCGATTATTCTAGCGCCAATGTCAAGTTCGTATTTCCAAGCCGTGCTTGATCTGGGGGTGATTCGTCCATAGCTGCCCCAAGGAATTTGCATACCAATTCTGGTTGGAATTTTGGTCCGTCCTCTTGGTTCAATTATCTAAGTTTGGCTTGTAGCCAAATCCAATCCTACAGCATCACTTGATTTTCTTTATGGTAAAATTGCATGCGGTGAGAATTTTCATACTAGGACAAATGGATAGTCTTCTAATCCTTCCTGGTGAGGACCTTTAGCTGCATCATTGGCATGAGCAATAAATACTCTAAGGGCTTGTTCAATAAGAACAACTAATGAATGCAATGCTTCCTCATCACTTTGAACTTCCTCATCGTTTTTGTTGTAACGAGGCATCTGTTGGAATAGCTTGGCGGGTTTTCTAAGCGAATGCCTGGTCGTCCATAAGAGACCTCTCCATGTCTACGAATTAAAAATTAATCCGAATGGAGACTTATCTCCCAAACGATCGTCTCATCGTCGTACCAATTGATTCGAGTTACAACTTAGCCAAACGTAAAGTTCGAGTCTTGTAACTCACATAACCAATTGGTCACAGAGACGATGAGCGAATTGCCAGTTTTTATGTTTATTATCGGGTCCAAGATAATTAATCATGACAATTAATTAACAAATTATTAATAATAAGATTAATAATCAACATCACATAAAATGATAAGATCAAAGAGCCAATGAAGAGGTTATACGTTCCCGTTACCTCATGATTTTCTATCGTATGACCCTCCCCTCTTGGATGTCGTGTGGGCGACGATCTACCAAGAACCAAAGTCACCAAGGCTCCAATCTTCCTCTTCCAAGGTTGCGCCGAACCCTATGAAGGGATCCTCCTTGCACCCTCCTCGCCGGAACCCTAGCTTTCTTCCAAAGCACTGCCGGCCAACTCCCAGCTGCTAGGAGACGCCGACCTGTGGAAGAAGGGTAGAGGATGAAGAAGAAGCAGTGAGAGGAGAAGGAAAAGCTCTCCTCTTCTCCAAACTCCAACTGTCAGCTCCCTCCTTCTCTCTCGCTGTCGGCGCCAAACAAGGAGTGAAGAACTCCTCTTCCCTCGCCGCCGGCCAAGTCTCTCCCCACCTTTTGGTTTGTGCACACCCAAAGGATGGAACCGGAGAAGAAAACCAAGAGGAAGTGGTGTGTTCTTCCTCACCTGGCTCCTCCTTCTCCTCTTATGCCACCGCCGCCTAAAACCTAGGAGAGAGAAGCACCTAAGAGAGAAAACTAAGAGAGAGAAGCTTGGGGTTCAATTGGATGCCTTGTCTCATAACTACCTGGGCATATAAAGGGCTACAATAGGGACCATGAGGAGGAGTTGGGCCTTGACCTGCTAATGGATCCAAACCCGATCCATTAATGAAGAACCATTCCACTAAAGGCCATTCGTTGAACTACCTCACTAACCCCCATATTTACATATGAGCTCCACCTATTATGAGTATAATTTCTTCCTATGTTTAAGATATCGAATGCTCATTAATTAATTTAAATTACTAACAATTTTAATGAATTAAACACTAACTCCTTGACTAGTACCACTCATCCTTATTATCATGTTCCACCTGCAGGATTTAACATGATGAACCTTATGAGCTCATCAAGGGGGCATCATCATCCCGACTCACCAAGACACGGATTCCATCTATAATCAATGACACACCATGTAAATAATATTATTTCCCAACTTATCGGTCCTATCGATTTAGCAGAATAAATCTCACCTATTGGTAAATTAAAGAAATAAATACTAAGAACATGTGCCCATTATTATATCAGGATTCAGAGCATGTACTCTATAATATACTGAGGTCTGATCCAATTATAAAGTCAGTATAAATTGGATCACCTCTATGTTGGTCCTGCTCAATGTACACAAATTAAGTGCACTAGTGTAATTCTATGGTCAAGACAAACCAACACCAAATTACACTACAACCATCTCGTTGGTTTGTCCAACTCCATCTCGATTGTGAGCCTCTACTTATTCTCTACAAGGAACTGATAACATGATCTTTTATGTGACACCACACACCATGTTATCTACAGTGTAAAGTATTAGACATTTTGCACATACTAATATAAATATGCAATAGTGATCTTGTGATTCTCTTGCAAAATGTAGATGTCTATACAGAAAAGGTAAGTCTTTTAGTATACATGCTAATAGCATCTTCATTGTTTGCACGACTCTATGATTTCTGAAACTTATAGATATTCAACCATCAATAAGATTCCAGTTGTTGACCTCAGATGGCTGCATCGGATTCTGGACCTGCGTTGGTCTGATTGTCCAGTTTAATCCTTGAAGGTTAGTGGTAGAATATCGCCAGCCTGGTAGAGCTCTAACTCCATGGCTTGCTAAATAGTTCATGATGCCTTGCACTTCATAAGCAAAGCCAACATTTGGAGTATTAGAAAGTCGACCAATAAGTCCCCGAGTAATAAGTAGATTAGCTTCCCCATTCTGCCATTGCTCGTAAATCCTCTTGTCAGGATAGAGACCTATATATTTCTATAAAAATCATTAATAGTTAGCATCATGTCCGGGATGACATATACCAGTTGGCTTCCTCTGGTTAGGTTAACTTCCATGGTGGCTAGTATCGCTTGATCGTCAACCCATCGATTATCCCTGAAAATAATTAGAGCCATAGTTTCTTCCTCTTATCGATGGAGGGTTTGTATGCATACCTGTAGGATGCCTAGGTGTATGTATTGCATCCTACTTCTTTGCAGTTGTTCATGGCTCTCTTCTTGGATGAAAGTCCTGTGTTGCTGGTTTCCATCAGTTACCAGCATGGCTTCTTCGGATTTATGCATATATACCCTGTGATGAGCATCATCTCGCCTGGAATGGTAGAGTACCTCAGCAGGTACTAGTGCAACACTTTCTTGCATGGATAGTCTCAATTGTGTGTTTGAGGGTCTATTTGTTGTTCCAGGGTATTGTTTTCAGTACGTGCTCTAGAAAGACGTCTACTGATGCGCCTAGTTATCCTCTGAGCATTATGTATCCTCCTCTAATTTCTTCGGTACTCCCTGTTTTGATCTTCGAAAAGGGGAGTCTGGGTGGAGGTGGAAGCTTACTCAGTTGGCGACATGGATGCCATTAGCTCCTTAAATTTTCTTGCTCTTCTTTTAAGATCTTGTAAGGTTCTTTAAAGACTAGTAGTTTACCTCCCCCCTCCTTTGTTTTTTCTACGGGACCTAGGGACAGGTTTTGTAATTTTGTGACAAGATCTTCAGGAATAGAATTCACCTGAACACCGATTTTGGTTTGCTACAAGATAGTCTTTATATCAAACTCTATGTCTCTTAGGCTTTCAACTATCTGGATTAGGAGCTGTATCTGCATGTTATTCTGCAGAATAACCGGATGTAGGGACTTGGAATTCACTAGTCCTAGCGAATCCGATTAAAGGGGATTTAATTTGCTCTGTGGCTTTTACTTCTTCTTTATATGAATGTAACGCCCCAAAATTTTTCAATATAAAATGTTATGAAATTCATGAAATAGTATCATGGATATTAGAAAATATTATGAATTCATGAATATGAAATATTATAAAATTCATGAAATAGTATCATGGATATTAAGAAATATTATGAATCATGGATATTAAGAAATATTATGAATTCATGAATATGAAATATTATGAAATTCATGAAATAGTATCATGGATATTAGAAAATATTATGAATTCATGAATATGAAATATTAAAAATATTATGAAATAATATTTATGGAATATTATGAAATATTATGAATTCATGAAATATTATTAATATTATGAAATTTCATGATAGGCTTGGCTTAAAGGGCTTTGATATGGATTAGTGTAAATTGTGATAAAAAGAAGAGGTAGAAGGGAGGAAGCAAGGATTGAACCTTGAACCTCCTAGTTGCACTCTCCATGTCTTAACCACTACACCAAGCATTGTTTCTTGTTGAGAGAATAAGAAACATGCTTGTTAAGCGTGTAATAGTGAAGAGACATGTCTTTTCATGAGAAAAGTATAAATAAGAGAGGGAAGAGGTGTGAGTAACTTCCTCTTCTTCTTCCTTTTCTCTTCCCCACCGAAACTTCATTGCCCCTCTCCCTTGTGTTTTCGAAAAATACAACCTAGGGTTTCTAACCCTAGGGAAGTGGAAGGAAGGAGACTATCTAAAGGGTCTTGACCTCCACTAGGGTCAAGAAGTTCTAGAGGAGTTTTGGCGAAAGGAACCTCCACTTCTCCTTCGACCAAGGGTACCCTAAGGATCTAGGGAAGGCGAAATTCAAGCGAAAGGATGTAAGTATCCCCTCGCCTGCAGTGTAATTGTTATTGAATGTTTCTTTGGTGTCCTTGTTTTCGAAAATGGGAGTTCCTCCCTTGTAACCATTCGGCCACCACCAAGACAAGGGTCTAGGTTGCTTCTTGATGCATGAGGATACTCCTAGGAACATAGGGTATGGATGTATGTTGTTTCCATCATGTTGTGATAAGGAAAAGTAGGGTTATCCACCCTACAACTTTCGGCCAAGAGGGAATGGGCTAGGTTTTTTGGGTTGTTTGCTAACCTATGATGTGTCCATGTTTAGTAGTGTAACGCCCCAAAATTCCCATTTTTAGTTCTTAAAGTCCTTAGAATTATTTAAAAATGGTTTAGAAATATTCTAGATATTTTTAGGGATTTTTAGAATATTTTTATGGAATTTTCCGAGTCCGTTTAGTATATATAAAAAAAAGAAAAACGTTTAAGGGCAGCAGGGGGTTCGAACCCGCGACCAGCAGGAGACCAGGCGCGAGCGCGACCGGCTAGGCTAGGGTATCAAGCACAATGAAAGTTGGAGAGAAATATATTTATAGAGTAGTTACGATCCTTTTCATAAAGATAGTATAAATAGATGATTAAAGAGAGGAAATTAGAATTTTGGGTTTCTCTTCCTCACCCTAGCCGTGCGACGCACGAAATTTCTTCCCCTCTCTTGTGCGCACGCCAACACCAAGCACCAAGACTTCCTCTCCTCTCTTCCAAGGGGCGCCGGCCAAGAGGGAACCAAGGAGACGGAGCGTTTCGTCCGTCTCGACGAGAAGAACACGTAGGCGCGGACGGTTCGTAGAGATTTCAAGCTTCTCCCGAGCCCTAGACGTAAATCTTGGTTGTAAGTCCAAGATATCAATGTAAGTACTGCTCACCTGCAGTAAGAGGCGGTTTTTTCGCAAGAATTTCCCTTAAAAGTTTTTAAAAGAGATATTTCCTTCTTGTTAAGATTTTTGCATGTGATCTTAGTTCATTATATGCTTATATATATTTTATTGAGTACCCTATATGAGGTTAGGGTCCAAGAAAAGCTATGAGAAAAGAAAAGAGAAGATAAAGATAAGAAAAGAAAAGGCCAAGGCCTTAAGAAATCCCCAAAAGTCAAGACTTAGGGATTTTAGCACGCAAGGTGCTCGAGAAAATGCCAAGGCATTTACAGATAAGAAAGAAAAGAAAGAAAAGTTATTTTATTTTCTAAGGCCAGTACCCGGCGTCCAAGGGCGTCGTTAAAGAAATCCAGGTGTCCAATTCCAAGGTCTTGGCCCTGGTAGACCAAGGTCTGCTCTATTAGGATTGGTGGCTCGCTACCCCAACCTTTTAGGGAACGCGCATGAGATGGTACTTACGTCTTCAGTGGATCCAAGTGATTAGTATTTTCAAGTATATGCTTTAGCAAAGTTTCTAAAGTTTAAAGAGTTTTCAAAAAGTTAAAGAATAGCTAAAGTTTCAAGTTGAGCCAAGAAAAGTAAATTGAGATTTATTAACGCTTGAGTATGCATGTTTTGAGTTATACATGTTCTTAGTTTTCTTTCAAGCATATAAGTATCTCATATGATTTTCATATTGTTCAAGAAGCATGTTTGCACATTTCGAGATTTTGTGAGCTAGATAGTACTTACTAAGCTTTTTGCTTACTAGTTGCATTTCCTCTTACTGCAGATGAATGTAAAGGCAAGCAATTCTGAAGGAAGGCGACGAGACGGTGCTGAGTAAAGTGTGTGTGGTGGCTGATTTTGGAGAGATCCTTGAGACGAGATAATTTAGTTATTTGAATTACAATGTTTTAGTTTATTCAATTTCAAGTTCTTGCTTTATGGAGGTTAGCGAACATTCAAGCTTGGGATAGTTTTACATGCTCAATTTCTTAGAGTAAAGATTCCATGTCATTTCATTTAGCATACATATCCTTATGATTGCATTGGATGAGTAGAAGTGTGAGTAGTTTGAAATATTGATACTTTGTTAGAGAAATAGATGCATGTGCCAAGATAGTATTAATTTCCCTTTGAATCAAGTTTTTAGTGCTTAAGTATGTTTAGAAAAGTTGCTTTCTCATTTGATAATGCCTTAGGGATGTTTCAGAATTTTGTGTGATGAGTTTCAATGGTTAGGAGTTAAGTTTGGTACAAACTCTAGCTTAAAGTCCATGTAGATTTTTCATAACTTGCTAAATTCCGCAAAAGTCCTAATTTCAAGTTTATGGATTCGTTTTGGTTGGCTAAATTGTTTAGGAAACTGGTATAGAGTATAGAAATGGTGTCATGATTTTATATGGCTCGAAAGTATAGGTTTGGTGGAGTTTTGAAACAAGTTTCGAAACCTGAATTTCAGATTTCAGGCTTATCAGTCGACTGATACAGTATCAGTCGACTGATACCCGTAAGCTGAGTTGGGCGAGGCAAGTTTCAATAAGTAATTTCTTACGAGTTTTTGAGAAAGAAAGTGTGACATGGTATCATACATGACTAATTAAGTTAGAATATCATTCTTAGATAGATTAAAAAGAAAAAAAAAAGATTTCCGCATTTTTAGTCGTGCATTAGAGTCGAGAAGTAGACAAAAGTAACGATCCGTCTAAGGCAGAGAAGGCGGGTCGCTACAAGTAGTGTAGGTAAGGTGTTTGAATAAATGTTTGTGTGAAGATTGGATGTCAAAAACCTAGCCTACCCTACCCTTACATCATTCGGCCAACCTAGGAAGATTAGGGTTTAGGGAGGCTTGATTTGCCTATGATGAATCTATGCCTAGTAGTGTAGACAAGGTGTTTGAATAAATGCTTGTGTGAAGGTTTAATTTCAAAACCCTAGTTTCCCTACCCTACACCATTCGGCCAAGGCATGAATCCTTAGGGTTTGTGAAGGTTAAATTATTTTATGTGATATGCTTATGTAAAATGATATGAGATGTATATGCATGTGATATTCAAAGGAAATGTTTAAATGGAATGTTGGATTAGGAAAAATGGAACTCTCCCTAGCCTTGAGTTTCGGCCAAGACCTTAGTTTTAGGGTTAGGAACCATTTGATTTACCCATGAAGCATGCTACCACTTCCTATGATATGAATATGATTTATGTGATCAACCTTGTCATATATAAGATATGTTTAAGGGGTTGAATTATGATATATGTATGAGCATTCATTATAGCCCATGGGGCACCCTTATGAAATGCATGCTTTATACTAGGCTAGTTATCATGATTATGAATGCATACATATGCATAAGAATGAGCCCTGTAGGGCATGAACGAAGAAGGCTTAGGGCCTAAAGAATGCTTCCCTAGAAGGTTGGGACTAAGAGCATACTTTATGAAAATAAAGAACATGATAATTATTTTATTTTGTAATGGCTTGTACTATAGACTCTTAAAGCGAGTCAAATGATTATGATACTAGGCTGAAGGACTTTTGAGAAGGCCTAGTAAACCCTAGTGATTCGGGATTAGCTACCTCGTTCCTATTTAGGGGCGCGTGCAAAACATGAAGTACAAGCCAAGCCCTAATGATTATGCTATGTTCAAGTATTATGTTTATATGTTTTCAAAGAAACCTTCCTATGAAGTTAATATGCTTAGATGTTTAACATGCTTAAACACTTACCATGCTTGAATGTGATTTATTCTCTTATCTTTCTATGATATGGATTTTGCGAGTAGGACAGGATCTTACTAAGCATTTGTGCTTACTAGTTTATATGTTGTCTTATGCTGCAGATAAGGGTAAGAGACACTTAAACTAAAGGAAGATGCAGGAGGGCTGAAGATGTGTAGGGTGGTGGCTCGGGAAATAAAGATCTTCATATCTACAATATTATGCTTATGTTAACATTTCTTTAGTAATGAATGTTACACTTGGATTACTCATATACTTGATTATATTATGAGTTGAACCTATCATGTTATAGGTTAGTTTTGAACAAGCATGCTTAGTACTTTGTTATTAGTACTTTAAGAAAAAAATTTTATACGAATGATAGTACGTGACCCCGCCCCGAGAGTAGATATAAGGGCGGGCGTCACAATGAACTTGTACTTTTGGTTATGGTGTAGTTTCTCATGAAGCAGTCCACCTCTCGAGCTTGTGGAGAAGGATCTCTACTCTTTTGATCTTCTTGCCGAGCTCCTCTACAAGCCTCAGCGCTTCTTTCTCAACAAGCTTAGGCTGCTCAGCAATTTCAACAACAAGTTCATGCACTTCTTGCTTTGTTAGTGGTTTATTTTATGTATAAATGGTCGTTAGATTTTTTAAAGCAGTATTGAGTTGCTGAACCGTATGTTCAAGTTATGGTATTTTTCAAGAAGGAATTTAAAGTTTTTCAAATGGACTCTTGCCGATAGACAGGTTCGGTCATACACTATAGCTAGGTTATTGGCTAGTTGGTTTGTAGTAACTTTAGTGGTGAGAGCAAGATCAAGGTACTCCAAGTTTGATGTTCGAGAGTTGTCATACCATTCTTGTATAGCTTTCTCCCATATATCAGACATCTAGGCATTTAGTACTTCAAGGTTTTTAGGGTAGGGCAGTTCCATACCAAGCATAGTTCACACAGGTGTGCCCTTGGACTTACAACGACCTTCTCCTTCTAGTATAAGAGCCAAGTTCAAAAGGGATAACTATGGTAGCGTAAACCATTAAGGTCAAGGTACAAAGGGAGGATCTGTTGGGGTAATCTGTGGTTTGGAGTGACCATGTGTTTTGATGTTTGGACAAAAGGTTTAAGTTATGTTTATCCTTGTATTTTAATATGTGTATTTGAGTGTACAGGATTGCAGGATACACATGGACTTAGCTGGACGGCTTCGGGTACAGTGAAGGGTGACATGAAAGCAAACCGTGGGCTTGTGTGCACCCGAGGGACCATGGATAGTAGGGACGATGAACCGAGGGAGCAGACTTCGAGGCGTATGTGAAGGATGGCATGAAGATAAGCTGGAGGCTTGTGTGCGCATCTAAGGGATGAGGGTCGAAGACGAAGAGGGCGTGAAGGCAACAGATCGAGGCTACTGGTGAAGAGTCAGCTGAGTTGTGAGGGTTTGAGTGCTGAGGGAAATGTACTCAGGAAATCCAAGGGGTCTAGTGCTAAGAGAAGTATACTCAGGAAGGAAAACCTAGGTAGGGCAGTCGACTGGTGGTTTGGCAGTCAACTAAGAAACACCACAGAAATATCAGTCGACTGCTGTGGGGGCAGTCGACTGATAGTGGCTTAGAATTCAAACGTTGGGCATGCAATGGTCGTATTTGAGTGGGGGCAGTCGACTGCCCTTGGGGCAGTCGACTGGTAACGACCAAAACAGAAGTGAGTTCTATTTAAAAGGGCTTCATTTTGGCTAAGACTCTTGACGAATTTGGCTTTGGTTAAAGGCCAAATAGTAGTCTAAGAGCTCAGAGGTGTGTTCGGGATTGTGGTGAGATTTCTCCACCCACAAGGAGCTACACGAGCATACCGGAGGGCATCCGGGGAGTGATCCTCCGAAGGATCAAGGGATCGTCCACCTTACAGGCAACCGTGGATTAGGTGCGTCATCTCCAAACTACGTAAAAGGTTTGGTGTTAGCATTATTTATTTGTGTTATTATTGTTTCCACTTGCGCACGCTAACATCGTAGGTAGAAGAATCAAAATTTGCTATTCACCCTCCTCTAGCAAACGATCACGATCTAACAAGTGGTATGAGAGTGAAGGTTTGCTCTTGTTGGAATAACCACCAAAAGAGCACAAGCTAGAGGAGATGATGATGGAAGACAAGTTGGGTGATGACATAAACACTCCACCTCCTTATGATCATGAAGATTTTGACTATTAGAGGACAAGAATAAAGAGTTGGCTTGGAATGGATTGGGAGTGTATGATGGTAATAGAAGTGCCCTTCGAAATTCCAAGAGACAAACATGGGAAAAGACTTCGACCTAGATATTGGACTAAAGTGCAACAAAGTCAATCAAGGGCAAATGAGATGGTAATTTCGATAATAATTAATATTTTGCCTAATGATGTATTGAGTGGTGTAGGTGAGTATAAAAATGCATTGAGTTATGGAACAAGTTGGAAGAATTTCATGAGAACCTTACACGAGCTCAAATAGTTGAAGAGCCCAAAGGAAGAAGGTCAATGGTCCAAGAAGACCAAGAAGAAGAAGAATTGCTCATCTCATCAAGTGAAGTGACACAACCAAGTGAAAGATCATCTACTTCATCAAGAGAAGAAGAAGAAGTCTCCACGTCAAGAATTGAGAGGGAGGAGAGACCCTCATCAATACCGGAGCAAGAAGAAGCTCCAACCTCCACCAAAGCAAAATCAAAGGATCATATTATATGCTTTAGATGCAACAAGAAGGGGCACTACAAGGATAAGTGTCCATTAGGTAAGAAGGAGGTAAACTCTAAACCCGGGTCCATTCATTTGGAATATAATGTGGGTTGTAGGGAAAAGAAAGAAAAGAAGCATATTAGGTGCTACACTTGTGGGGAGCTAGGACATTATCACACCAAATGTCCAAGAAAAGGAGAGCTCAAGAAGATGGAGCATTTGAGAATATGGGAAAAGGAAGAAAAGAAGAGAGGCTCACATAAAGAGGGAGCTCCAAGGGTAAGGGAGGAAATCCCTAATTTTAAGCATGTTTCAAATTTATCTATGTATGCTAGAAATAATGAAAAATGCTTGCTTGTGCATAATCATGGATTTAGTTATAATGATAGGAATAGGGTTAACAAGATAGATCAAACCCTAGAAAGGTCAGACATCATGATAAACCCAAGACCTTTGTACCTTAGGATCAAGGCATGAATCCCAAGAAGGGGAGACATATGCCTAGAAAGATGGGAAGGTCTAGGAATGTCCAAGGAAGACATGTTGATTCTAGGTTTAGAAGCTTAGAGAGGGAAAATCAAGCATTAAGGGAAAAGCTTGATAGGTTAGAGAAAACCTTAGATAGATTCACTATTGGATCCAAGGGTCAAGGTATGGTGTTGGTGTTGGGTATGGCTTGGCGGGTTTTCCTAGCGAATACTTGGTCGATCTGAGAAACCTCTCAATGTCTACGGATTAAAATTTAATCTGAATGGAGACCCGTCTCCCATCGACCGTCTCGTGCCGTGTCGAACGATCCAAATTACAACTTAGCCAATTACCAAAATTGACCTTTAATTTGCTCGACCGTTCGATCGTGGAAAAGGTGACGAGTTGATCACCGGCTTTTGTATTTATGGTCGGGGTCTACTTAACAATTTACTCATTATGATACGAAATCAAAATAACAAATTATTAAACATGAAATGACGAGACACATAATCAAGGCACAAAATTGACATAAGGAAATACAAAGGAGCATAGGGAAAGATATACCTTTCCGATTACCTCGCGATCTTCTACCATATGTCCCTCCCTTCACGGACGTCGTGTGGGCGATGATCTACCATGATCCGAGATCACCAAGAGCTCCAAAAGAACCCCTTCTTCCAGCCGACCAAAACCCTAGCCACTAGGGTTTGCGCCGCCGACCTCTTCTTCCTCTACCCTTGCCCCGCCGACTGCCGACCGCCGGAGTTGCTCCAAGCCCTTCGGACCGATAGCAGACCTAGAGAGGAAGGAGAAGAAGATGATGAAGGAGAAAATTCTACTTCTTCCTCACCCAAACAGCCCGCGCAACCCTCTCTCCCTCAACCTTGCGCCGCCGTCGTAAGGGGTGGTTGCGCCGCCTCTTCCTTGCCGCCGGCGCCTCCTTTGTAACGCCCGCCCTTATATCTACCCTCGGGGCGGGGTTACGTAACCATTAATCATGTATTTATTTTTTTTCCTCTATCTTCTAGCATAAAATTTAAAACAAACAATGCAAGGACTAAGTGCTAAGCATGTTTGTCTATACATGTCAAACAAATGTCATGCTTGAATCGTTAGAAACATTATTTGAAATATTTTAATCAAAATTATTCCATAACATGAGAGGTTCACATTTTATTTCAAACCATAATATAATCCAATAAAATCAAGTATATGAAAACTCCAAGTATTATAATCATCATGCAATATCGATCCTAATCACTATCATTCATTGTCAAGGAGCATAACATAAGCATAAATATGTAGATATAGAAGTCTTTCTTCCCGAGCCACCACCCCACACATCTTCAGCCTCCTGCCTCTTCCTTTAGTTTAAGTGTTCCTTACCCTTGTCTGCAGCATAAGACAACACATAAACTAGTAAGCACAAATGCTTAGTCAGGATCCTGTCCTACTCGCAAAATCCATACGAAAGCATATAACATGTACACATAATAAATCAGAAGCATGAGTTCATCAAAGCATACTAAACATCCAAGTTTCTAAGCATGCAGTATCAAGTACCTTAAGCATACTCTTCACATATAATAAATGCTTTCAATGAATGTTTTCAAAACAATTTCATAATGGTAGTACTTAAAAATACATCCATATCATATTGGGCCCTGTTGTGTACCACATATCGCGCGGAACTATTGCGCGTTCCCTAATGAATTGGGGTAGCGAGCCACCAATTAATTAGAGCAGGACCCTTCCGTCCTACCGGAGCCATGACCTTACGTTAACATGCACCCCAGATTTGTTTAACGACCCCCTTACGAGTCGGGTACACAACTTCAAAAGTAAAATACTTATCATGCTTTTACATACATGCTAAGGAGTACTCCAAATCACTCTTACAGGACACACCACTCTTCAAGGGTGCTCATGATCCCGGAGGGACACACCACACAACATAAGGGGTGCTCTTGATCCCATACTTAGTAGAGTATCCGTTCAAGCATTTTAACATATCACATGCAATTTCATAAGTGTGCCCCATGGGCTATAAGGCATGTTCATACATACATCATATTTCATACATGTTCATACATACATCATATTTCATACTTGCATATACATATTATCTTACTAAACATAGTCATATCCCGTAGGGTAGTTTAACCTTCACATACAATTCATGCAACTTATTAAACATAAAGCACATCATGAGATAATTATGCAACCCTAGACCCTAGTCCATCTAGGGTTGGCCGAAACTCAAGGGTAGGGGAAAATAAGGGTTTGAACTAAATATTCACACAGACATTCATACAATCACCTTGTATACACTATCTTACAATACATTAAACATGGATATATTATAGGATAATTCAACCCTCACTAACCCTTTTTCTATGACTTGGCCGAAACCCATCCAAGCCTTCTTGTCATCACAAAATGAAGGGACACATCATATAGGTATACCCTAAGTTCCAAGGGGTCTTCACATGCATCAAAGGGTAACCAAGGTCTCCTCTTGGGTGTTGGCCGAAACCTACACAAAGGTATAACCCTAGGTTTTGTTCACAACATTTTGAATAAACCACATATACATATACCCTAAGTTCCAAGGGTCTACTCGTGTAACAAAAAGGAACCAAGGCCTTCCCCTAAGGGGGTGGCCGAAACATACAAGGGGTGAAACCCTAGTTTTTCTTCCTTTTTTTTTGTTCATACCATCATGAAGAAAATCAATATACATATCTACTCTAAGTCTCAAAGGTCTTCTCATGTATCAAGGAAAGAACCAAGGCCTTCCCCTAAGGGGGTGGCCGAAACTTGCAAAGGGGAAAAAGTCCCCATTTTTGAAACAATCAAGGAGAATAATCACACCACAACTATTACACTGCAGGCGAGGGGATACTTACATCCTTTCGCTAGAATTTCTCCTTCTCTAAAATCTTAAGGTGCCCTTGGTTGAAGGAAGGTGAGTGTTCTCCTTCCTAGCACTTCTATAGAACCCTTGGCCCTAGTAGAGGGCAAGATCCTTGTAGAGTTCTTCCTCCTTCCAATTCCCTAGGGTTAGAACCCTAGGGTTGTGTTTTTTTCGAAAATGAAAAGGGAGAAGGGGCTTGAGGGTTTCGGTGATGAGAGTGAGGAAGAAGAAGAGGAAGTTATTCCAACTTCTCTTTCCCTTATTTATACTTTTCTCATGAAGAGACATGTCTCTTCACTTCCCTAGCTTTTAACAAGCATGTCTCTTATTCCCTCTACATGAAATATGGCTTGGTTCATTGGTTATGACATGATTAGTGCAACTAGGAGGTTCAAGGTTCAATCCTTGCCTCCTCCTTTCTACATCTTCTTTTTATCACCTTTTGCACTAATCCATATCAAAGCCCATTAAGCCAAGCCCATCATGAAATTTCATAATAATAATAATATTTCATGAATTCATAATATTTCATGATAATATTTCATGAATTCCATAATATTTCATATTCATGAATTCATAATATTTCATAATATTTCATGATAATATTTCATGAATTCCATAATATTTCATATTCATGAATTCATAATATTTCATAATATTTCATGATAATATTTCATGAATTCATAATATTTCATATTCATGAATTCATAATATTTCATAATATACCATATTAATATTTCATGAATTTCCTAATATTTCATAATATTTCATATGAGAAATTTTGGGGCGTTACAATCCTCCATACCTTATAAAAAGTTCATCCCGAACTTTAAAATAATTCCGGATACTTTAATCGTATTGCCTCCTCTCGTTCCCACGTGGCTTCTTCGAATTGTTCGTTCCGCCACAGAACCTTTACTAAGGGTACTTCCTTGATCCTTAGCGTTTTGACTTCCCGGTCTAAGATCCGAATAGGTCGGCGTTCTGAACTTAGGTTCTCTTGATTTTGTACTGGTTGGGGCTCTATCATCTGATTCACATCAGAGGTGCATTTCCTGAGCATTGATACATGGAAAACATTGTGGATAGCCGACATTTCTGGCGGTAACTCCAGCTCGTAGGCCACTTTGCCTACCCGTCTCAGAATCTGATACGGTCCCACATATCTCGGACTCAGCTTCCCTTTCTTTCCGAATCTCATCACCCCTTTCATAGGGGCCACTTTCAGGAATACTGAATCCCCAACCTCAAACTCTAATGGTCTGCGTCGCTTGTCAGCGTAGTTTTTCTGCCGACTCTGAGCAGTCTCTATTCTCTGGCGAATATTCTTTATGGCCTGAGTGGTTTCGTCTATAATATCCGTCTGGAGTCCCATCTCCTTCTTTTCACCACTCTCAAGCCAGCATATAGGAGATCTGCATTTCCTTCCGTATAGTGCTTCGTACGGTGCCATCCCGATAGTAGCCCGATAACTGTTGTTATAAGCAAACTCTGCCAGGCTCAGGTATCGACACCAGCTTCCCTTGAAATCCAAGGCACAAGCTCGCAACATGTCCTCTAATATTTGGTTTACTCTTTCAGTCTGCCCGTCAGTCTGGGGGTGAAAGGCAGTACTAAATTTCAGCTTCGTGCCAAGAGCCTTCTGCACGTGTCCCCAAAAATCTGAAGTAAATCGACCATCCCTATCAGAGATAATGGTCTTGGGAACCCCGTGCAGTCGGATAATTTCCTTGACATACAGTTGAGCCAACTGCTCCACTGAGTAGGTCATTTGAATAGCCAGAAAATGGGCAGACTTGGTGAGTCTGTCCACTATAACCCATATACCATCATATCCATTCGTCGTTCTAGGTAGCCCAGAGATGAAATCCATGGAGATGTCTTCCCATTTCCACTCGGGGATAGACAGGGGTTGCAAAACTCCTCCAGGCCTCTGGTGTTCTGCTTTGACCCTCTGGCAGGTCAAACACATACTGACATAGTGAGCTACATTCCGCTTCATACCGGACCACCAGAATTTGCTCTTCAGATCTCGATACATCTTGGTAGACCCAGGATGCATCGCATAAGGTGTTCCGTGAGCTTCCTCTAGGATTCTTGTCCGTAAGTCGGAGTCGTCGGGAATACATAATCGATCCCGGAGATATAAGACTCCGCTGTCTGAAATCCGAAATCCTTCGTCCTTGCCTTCGAGAACCTCTTGCTTGATTCTCTGAAGACTCGGATTATGATTCTGCTTTTCCAGAATATCGCCGAACAATGTCGGCGCAATCATCAGGGTGGACAACTGTCCTTATATGATTTCAATCCCGTAATTCATAATTTCTTCCCCTAAGGGTTGTGACAAAGCCGACAAAGACATTAAAGCAGCACATGATTTCCTACTGAGAGCATCGACTACCTTGTTGGCTTTTCCCGGATGGTACAGGATCTCACAATCATAATCCTTGACCAGTTCGAGCCATCTGCGCTGTCTCATATTCAGATCTTTCTGGGTGAAGAAATACCGCAGACTCTGGTGATCTGTATAAACTTTACACTGAGTTCCATATAGATAGTGCCTCCATATTTTCAGTGCAAAGACCATCGCTGCTAACTCTAAGTCATGGGTAGGGTAATTTCTTTCATGTTCCTTCAGTTGCCTAGAGGCATAGGCAATTACCTTCCCATTTTGCATAAGCACAGCTCCGAGTCCAAGTTTGGATTCGTCGCTGTACATATCGAAAACCCATATCGCTCTCAGGAAGAGTCAATATTGGAGCGCTAGTCAGCCTACTTTTCAGTTCAGTAAAGCTCTTCTCACATTCCTCGGTCCATACATATTTCTTGTCTTTCTTTGTAAGAGCTGTCATAGGGGCTGCAATCCGAGAGAAATTCTCTACGAATTTTCTATAATAGCCTGCTAGCCCGAGGAAACTTCGAATTTCACTGGCATTCTTGGGTCTAGTCCAGTTACTCACAGCTTTAATTTTAATTGGGTCCACCATTACTCCTTCCATAGAGATAACGTGTCCCAAGAATGATACTTGATCGAGCCAGAACTCGCATTTGAAAAATTTAGCGTACAGTTGTTCCTTCTGAAGAATCTGTAGTACTATACTCAGGTGCTCAACATGTTCTTCGGGAGTTCTCGAATATATAAGGATATCGTCGATAAAGACGATCACAAATCTGTCGAGGATGTCGAGAATACCCGATTCATTAAATCCATA
>JAGFNQ010004299.1:112799-157984 GCA_024364735.1 Boesenbergia rotunda
ATTCATCATGCAATATCGATCCTAATCACTATCATTCATTGTCAAGGAGCATAACATAAGCATAAATATGTAGATATAGAAGTCTTTCTTCCCGAGCCACCACCCCACACATCTTCAGCCTCCTGCCTCTTCCTTTAGTTTAAGTGTTCCTTACCCTTGTCTGCAGCATAAGACAACACATAAACTAGTAAGCACAAATGCTTAGTAAGGATCCTGTCCTACTCGCAAAATCCATACGAGAGAATATAACATGTACACATAATAAATCATAAGCATGAGTTCATCAAAGCATACTAAACATCCAAGTTTCTAAGCATGCAGTATCAAGTACCTTAAGCATACTCTTCACATATAATAAATGCTTTCAATGAATGTTTTCAAAACAATTCCATAATGGTATTACTTAAAAATACATCCATATCATATTGGGCCCTGTTATGTACCACATATCGCGCGGAACTATTGCGCGTTCCCTAATGAATTGGGGTAGCGAGCCACCAATTAATTAGAGCAGGACCCTTCCGTCCTACCGGAGCCATGACCTTACGTTAACATGCACCCCAGATTTGTTTAACGACCCCCTTACGAGTCGGGTACACAACTTCAAAAGTAAAATACTTATCATGCTTTTACATATATGCTAAGGAGTACTCCAAATCACTCTTACAGGACACACCACTCTTCAAGGGTGCTCATGATCCCGGAGGAACACACTACACAACATAAGGGGTGCTCTTGATCCCATACTTAGTAGAGTATCCGTTTAAGCATTTTAACATATCACATGCAATTTCATAAGTGTGCCTCATGGGCTATAAGGCATGTTCATACATACATCATATTTCATACATGTTCATACATACATCATATTTCATACATGTTCATACATACATCATATTTCATATATGTTCATACATACATCATATTTCATACATGCATATACATATTATCTTACTAAACATAATCATGTCCCGTAGGGTAGTTTAACCTTCACATACAATTCATGCAACTTATTAAACATAAAGCACATCATGAGATAATTATGCAACCCTGGACCCTAGTCCTTCTAGGGTTGGCCGAAACTCAAGGGTAGGGGAAAATTAGGGTTTGAACTAAATATTCACACAGACATTCATACAATCACCTTGTATACACTATTTTACAATACATTAAACATGGATATATTATAGGATAATTCAACCCTCACTAACCCTTTTTCTATGACTTGGCCGAAACCCATCCAAGCCCTAAACCCTAGTTTTTGTTATCACAAAATGAAGGGACACATCATATAGGTATACCCTAAGTTCCAAGTGGTCTTCCCATGCATCAAAGGGTAACCAAGGTCTCCTCTTGGGTGTTGGCCGAAACCTACACAAAGGTATAACCCTAGGCTTTGTTCACAACATTTTGAATAAACCACATGTACATATACCCTAAGTTCCAAGGGTCTACTTGTGTAACCAAAAAGGAACCAAGGCCTTCCCCTAAGGGGTGGCCGAAACTTGCAAAGGGGAAAAAGTCCCCATTTTTTGAAACAATCAAGGAGAATAATCACACCACAACTATTACACTGCAGGCGAGGGGATACTTACATCCTTTCGCTTGAATTTCTCCTTCCCTAAAATCTTAAGGTGCCCTTGGTTGAAGGAAGGTGAGAGTTCTCCTTCCTAGCACTTCTATAGAACCCTTGGCCCTAGTAGAGGGCAAGATCCTTGTAGAGTTCTTCCTCCTTCCAATTCCCTAGGGTTAGAACCCTAGGGTTGTGTTTTTTCGAAAATGAAAAGGGAGAAGGGGCTTGAGGGTTTCGATGATGAGAGTGAGGAAGAAGAAGAGGAAGTTATTCCAACTTCTCTTTCCCTTATTTATACTTTTCTCATGAAGAGACATGTCTCTTCACTTCCCTAGTTTTTAACAAGCATTCTCTTATTCCCTCTACATGAAATATGGCTTGGTTCATTGGTTATGACATGATTAGTGCAACTAGGAGGTTCAAGGTTCAATCCTTGCCTCCTCCTTTCTACATCTTCATTTTATCACATTTTGCACTAATCCATATCAAAGCCCATTAAGCCAAGCCCATCATGAAATTTCATAATAATAATAATATTCCATGAATTCATAATATTTCATAATATTTCATGATAATATTTCATGAATTCCATAATATTTCATATTCATGAATTCATAATATTTCATGATAATATTTCATGAATTCCATAATATTTCATATTCATGAATTCATAATATTTCATAATATATCATATTAATATTTCATGAATTTCATAATATTTCAAAATATTTCATATGGGAAATTTTGGGGCGTTACAATCCTCCATACCTTATAAAAAGTTCGTCCCGAACTTTAAAATAATTCCGGATACTTTAATCGTATTGCCTCCTCTCGTTCCCACGTGGCTTCTTCGAATTGTTCGTTCCGCCACAGAACCTTTACTAAGGGTACTTCCTTGTTCCTTAGCTTTTTGACTTCCCGGTCTAAGATCCGAATAGGTCGGCGTTCTGAACTTAGGTTCTCTTGATCTTGTACTGGTTGGGGCTCTATCATCTGATTCACATCAGAGGTACATTTCCTGAGCATTGATACATGGAAAACATTGTGGATAGCCGACATTTCTGGCGGTAACTCCAGTTCGTAGGCCACTTTGCCTACCGTCTCAGAATCTGATACGGTCCCACATATCTCGGACTCAGCTTCCCTTTCATTCCGAATCTCATCACCCCTTTCATAGGGGCCACTTTCAGGAATACTGAATCCCGAACCTCAAACTCTAATGGTCTGCGTCGCTTGTTAGCGTAGCTTTTCTGTCGACTTTGAGCAGTCTCTATTCTCTGGCGAATATTCTTTATGGCCTGAGTGGTTTCGTCTATAATATCCGTCTGGAGTCCCATCTCCTTCTTTTCACCACTCTCACGCCAGCATATAGGAGATCTGCATTTCCTTCCGTATAGTGCTTCGTACGGTGCCATCCCGATAGTAGCCTGATAACTGTTGTTATAAGCAATCTCTGCCAGGCTCAGGTATCGACACCAGCTTCCCTTGAAATCCAAGGCACAAGCTCGCAACATGTCCTCCAATATTTAGTTTACTCTTTCAGTCTGCCCGTCAGTCTGGGGGTGAAAGGCAGTACTAAATTTCAGCTTCGTGCCAAGAGCCTTCTGCACGTGTCCCCAAAAATCTGAAGTAAATCGACCATCTCGATCCGAGATGATGGTCTTGGGAACCTCGTGCAGTCGGATAATTTCCTTGACGTACAGTTGAGCCAACTGCTCCACCGAGTGGGTCATTCTAATAGCCAGAAAATGGGCAGACTTGGTGAGTCTGTCCACTATAACCCATATACCATCATATCCATTCGTCGTTCTAGGCAGCCCAGAGATGAAATCCATGGAGATGTCCTCCCATTTCCACTCAGGAATATACAAGGGTTGCAAAACTCCTCCAGGCCTCTGGTGTTCTGCTTTGACCCTCTGGCAGGTCAAACACATACTGACATAGTGAGCTACATTCCGCTTCATACCGGACCACCAAAATTTGCTTTTCAGATCTTGATACATCTTGGTAGACCCAGGATGCATCGCATAAGGTGTTCCGTGAGCTTCCTCTAGGATTCTTGTCCGTAAGTCGGAGTCGTCGGGAATACATAATCGATCCCGGAGATATAAGACTCCGCTGTCTGAAATCCGAAATCCATCGTCCTTGCCTTCGAGAACCTCTTGCTTGATTCTCTGAAGACTCGGATCTTGATTCTGCTATTCCAGAATATCGCCGAACAATGTCGGCGCAATCATCAGGGTGGACAACTGTCCTGATATGATTTCAATCCCGTAATTCATAATTTCTTCCCCTAAGGGTTGTGACAAAGCTGATAAAGACATCAAAGCAGCACATGATTTTCTACTGAGAGCATCTGCTACCTTGTTGGCTTTTCCCGGATGGTACAAGATCTCACAATCATAATCCTTGACCAATTCGAGCCATCTACGCTGTCTCATATTCAGATCTTTCTGGGTGAAGAAATACCGCAGACTCTGGTGATCTGTATAAACTTTACACTGAGTTCCATATAGATAGTGCCTCCATATTTTCAGTGCAAAGACCATCGCTGCTAACTCTAAGTCATGGGTAGGGTAATTTCTTTCATGTTCCTTCAGTTGCCTAGAGGCATAGGCAATTACCTTCCCATTTTGCATAAGCACAGCTCCGAGTCCAAGTTTGGATGCGTCGCTGTACATATCGAAACCCATATCGCTTTCTGGAAGAGTTAATATTGGAGCGCTAGTCAGCCTCCTTTTCAGTTCAGTAAAGCTCTTCTCACGTTCCTATCGTGATTATGGTTAACCCAACTCTTAGTATGCTTCTCCCAGTTATTCATTCTTATTTGTCACATGATTAATATAGGGTAAATGAGATCTTATTTATTATATTACCAAAATTTATTTTATTCCATCTTATAGGTTTACATACAAATCTAGTCCAACTCAGTGAGCAAGATGGGCTGCCGTTATGCCCAACATAAAGAATAGCATAGCGACGCCTACTACCTCCTCGCTCATCTCCCTTTGACCCGCCTCAAGATCCTCTACTGTTCCCATCGGGTCGTCTTCTTCAATCTCGAGAATCTCCTCGTCCACTTCAAGGTCTTCCTCAAACATCTCCAGCATCTCTGTGTCCTCCTCGAAGGGCTCGGGATCCCCCTCGAAGGGCTCGAGGTCCTCCTCGAACGGCTCGGGGTCCTCCTCGAACGGCTCGGGATCCTCCTCGAAGGGCTCGGGATCCTCCTCGAAGGGCTCGGGGTCCTCCTCAAAGGGCTCGGGGTCCTCCTCAGACGGCTCGGACTCCAGCCACGGACGATCATAGGATCGGAGCTTTACTTCGCTCATTGCCCAACCGGGCAAGAGAGGTTGCGCATCAGATCTGGGGACAACACAGATGCGGTATACCATATAACGACCCGGCCCATTTGGCGGCCCATTTGGCGGTCTCGACCGTCGACCGTCGACCGTGCCGTTACCAATACTAGGTCTTCCCACTCCTGGGCGTGGATTTTTGTCTTCCCAGGATTCGAACCCTAGACCCAGGCTTAAATCTAGTTCTTTGTGAATCCTGAATACCAATTGAGCAACTTAGTTGAGACGTCCGAACCTCAACCCGTCTCATTTGGCGCCTTCTTATTGTAACGACCCGTCTCACTTAGCCTTCGATACTCTCGGGTCGAGACCTCTACTTTTTAAAATTAATTCTGAAATTAATTCTGCGATTAGTCTTAATGATAATTCGGAAATTAAATTTGATATTCCTAAAATTAAATTGATAATTTTAAGGATAATCCTAAAATTAATTTTGAAACTCTTAAGGATAATCCTGAAATTAATTTTGAAACTCTTAAGGATAATCCTGAAATTAATTTTGAAATTCTTAAGGATAATCCTGAAATTAATTTTGAAATTCTTAAGGATAATCCTGAAATTAAATATGAAAATGTAAATAATTTTGAAATTAATTTTGAATACTTTGAGATTAATCCTGAAAATATTGAAGAAATTTCTGAGGATATTCTTGAGGTTATTAAAGATAATGCTGAGGATATCGTTGAGGATATTAAAAATTCTTTAGATGATAATAATATTGAAAATTCTTTAGATGATAATTTAACTATCAAATATTTAGATAATATTGAAGATTATTACAAAACATTAACTAGTGACCCAAATTAGTCCACCTACTATGAGGATATTGAAGGATGTGATGAGGATGAGGAGGAAGATGAAGTTTCTGAGATCAAGGCTATAGTTAATAAAGTTCACCAAAATTCAAATAAATCAGAATTATTAGAAAAACTTGAAAAGATAAATAAAGAAGAGATAGTAATGGAATCCGATATTTTCGAAATAATGAAAATGATGAAATTAAACCCACAACTTTTAACCAACCGAGAAATTTTGAAAATTAAATCAAGATAAACCTTGAAAACTTTTGATTAAATTTTAATAATTTTTAAACCTTAATTTAATCCTTTATTTCAATTAATTCTTAACTTTAATTAATCCTTAATTTATTAAATTAAATGTTAATTAATTCGTAATTAATTTAAGTAATCCTTAATTTAATTTTAATTAATTTTTAATTAACTCAATTAATCTTTAATTAATCAACTTCAATTAATCAACTCAATTAATCTTTAATTAATCAACTTTAATTAATCTTTAATTAATCAACTTTAATTAATCTTTAATTAATCAACTTCAATTAATCAACTTCAAATAATCTTTAATTAATCAACTTCAATTAATCTTTAATTAATCAACTTCAATTAATCTTTAATTAATCAACTTCAATTAATCCTTAATTAATTTAACTTCAATTAATCTTTAATTAATTCAACCTTAATTAATTTTGAATTCAGATCCAATTAATTCTTAAGTAACATAAACTCGAATTAAATAAAATCTTACCCAAATGGCAACAATTAATTTAATAAAATTAAATATGTCAAAGTGGGTTGGCATACGTACAGGCTCACACGACATGTATCAAATCGGAAATTTGATACATTTTTTGAAACTTAATTAAATGATTTGAATTGTTTGACTCATGCATAACTGTCATGACATGCATCTGCTATTTTTTTAAATATATGTCATGTCATTCATATTTAAATTTATGCATGATTTAGAACGGTTATAGGAAAAAGACTAATTAAAACTTGAACAACCTAGTATTAGGTGGAGGTGAGATGATAGTATGTTAGGGAAGCCCTTCTAATAAGGTCAAGTATATACTACTTGGTCTGTTTAGTCTGGTGGAACTAGCCGAAGCTACTGATCCAAGACCTAAACTAGTTAGACCAGAATTTTTCAAACAGTAACTTTGAAAATGAATTTTTGGTAAAAGGCTTTGTCAAGGAAAGAGTTGTTGATAAGGCTACGGCCAAAGAAGGCCTTGTGCCTCGCCAAGACCTGGAAACCAATTACTGAAAATCAAATTCACTTTACTATTTGTTAAATTTGAATCTAACACAAGTTTCGATTAAATCTTAGATTTAATAATAAATTTAAAAAATGATTCAAGCATCTCACAATACACCCATAAGGCAACCATGTTTGCTGTATTGAGACATCTAGAATGAGTGAGATGTTAAGGACTAATAAATTGAAAAATATTTTACAAAATTGTTTTTCAAAATTGTTAGAATATTTTTATAAAAATATATTTTCAAATAGTGCTTCAACATAATAATGTTTTTATGGAATACATGCTTGTCTGATTGATTATATATGATAGCTTTTCAAAAATTATAATCTTTAGAAAAACTGTTTGACCTACACAATTAGACACAAGCCTCTTAGGTTAACACTAAAGTCCCTTAAGACACTTAGATAGAGTCAAACGGTGTTGGTGTCAGGGGGAGTTTTTTTTTTGTTTTCTTTTGAATCTTTCGAAAATGGTGCTTTAAAATCATTATCACTTCAAAATGTTTTTCGAAAATGGTGCTTTAAGTCACTATCACTTATGTTTTCAAAGCTTATGTTTTAAAATTTATTCTCATTCCAAGTTGAATTTTCTAAAAACTTATCTTCTTAAAAATTACCATACTGTCATTCAAAGTTGTTCTTTTGATTTTGATAAACCCTAAAGACACAAAGGAGGTCTACTTAATGATCTACAAGGACCCCGAGGATGTGTCAAATTTAGGGGGAGTCTAAATCAAAAAGAAATTATTTCTAACAAGTATTTTCTTTGACAATTACTTTTTGGAATTATTAGATAATTCTCTTAGTCTGAACCAAACCCTAAGGACTCAAAGGAAGAGCACTTGTGGTCAACAAGCTTTCTAGGACTGGGTCAAGTTTAGGAGAAGGTCAAATTAAAAGAGTTTGTAAACATTTTAAATATTTTCGTGCACTATATTTTCAAAATCCTGTTGAAAGTATAAGTAATTTGTCTTTCAAAATACTATTATTCTATTTTTCAAAACTTTTGTGTCTTATAAAATTGTTTTAAAATAATATTTACTTGGGTTGGAGAATTTTCAGGACACTTAGGAAAATGCCCTTGCTGTTGACAAGGTTTCCTAGGATTGTGTCAGACTGGAAAAGAAACCAAGTCAAGTAAAGTATTATGTTTTCAAAATAATATTTTCAAAAATAATGCATAATATAGTTTTAAAATACTTATATTTTTAATAAAAAAATGCATAATATATTTGTTTCAAAAATACTTACATTTTTTAAAAATGCATAATATCTTTTGAAAGTACTAGCATTTTTCAAAGTTTAATATATTTCTCAAAAGTACTTATACTTTCCAAAAGTTTATAATATTTTTCAAAAAGTACTTGCATTTTTCAAAGTTCAATATATTTCTCAAAAGTACTTATACTTTCCAAAGTTCATAATATTTTTCAAAAAGTACTTGCATATTTCAAAAAGTTCAATACATTTTTCAAAAGTACATATATTTTTCAAATACTAACATGCTTCAAAGAACAATGTTTTTGTTCAATTTTTCACAGAGTGAAAATGTGTTAAGTATAAAATATCTTTCAAGTTTTTTAATTTTTTATTCATAGTATTCTTCGAAATGCATGATTTGTCAAGGGAAAATCTTTTTATGAGTGCAATCTTTTGCAAAATCTTTTCGAAATGCAAGTTTTTCTAAGGCAAGAATTTTTCCAAAGTTCAAATATTTTCCTACAAACACGAAATATGGTTTGCACAATACTTTTCAAAGTAGATTTTGTTTGAGAAATTTGAAGTACTTAGTTTTTTTTACTAGCTTTTTGCTATTCTTTAAAAAATTACACTAAGTACTTTCAAAAGGAAATCTTTTATTCATTGTTGGTGCAAGTATTTTGGTCGTTTTTTTATGTATGACAAAGGGGGAGAGTGAGAGCTTAAGTTAGAAAATTTTTGTTTCTTCCCAAAGGATCAATGAAAATCAAATTTCTTTTTCAAAAAGGGGAGAGTGAGCTTATCTTAGAAAAGAAGTGGTTTTCTCCCAAAGATCAAAATGTACTTTCAAAACTTAAATTCTTTTTTCCAAGGTTTAGCCCTTTTATCCAATCTAACTTAAGATATTGTCAAACATCAAAAAGGGGGAGATTGTTGGTGCAAGATGTATCAGTGATGTCCTCCTCTAAGTGTTTCAATGTTTGACAATATGCTTAAGTCAGTGATACACTGAACAAGGGAAGGGTAGTCAAGAGAGGAGTAACAAAGTGATGAAAAGTCCTAGTTAACCTAAGCACGAAGTCCTGGTTCGAAGAATTGGGCACTAAGTCCTGATCATGGATTGGGCACTAAGTCCTGACCAAGGGTTGGGCACAAAGACCTGGTTCGAGGAATTGGGCACTAAGTCCTGGCTGAGGGTTGGACACCGAAGACCTGGCTCAAGGAATTGGGCACTAAGTCTTGGCCGAGGGCTGGGCACCTAAGTCCTGGACCTAGGGTTTGGGCACGAAGTCTTGGTCCGAGGGATTGAGCAACTTAGCTGAGCGATGACTAAGGACAGAAGTAAAGATGGGTCGAGGTTCGGACGTCTCGAGATCCGAGAGTATCGAAGGCTAAGTAAAAGACCAACTGAATGGACTGGTTGGCAAAACTTCTCCTGAAAGGAGTAGGTGAAAGGCACGTTCCCCCAGAAGGGAACATTAGGCGTCGATTCGACCTAGGGCTTCGCGGAAATCCGACGACAGAACCAAGTCCTTAAGGTTAAGATTATCTACTTGTTTGTCTTGTGTTTGTGTATCTTGTAGGTACCTAAAACTGAAGAGAAAGCAAGCAAACAAACATAAAGAGGCTGAAAAACAGTTTCCCAGGCGCCCCCATTAATATAGCCGCCTCAATGAAGCTAGGCGCCCCTATTGACTCAGGCGCCTGAATGAATCAGGCGCCCCCATCAATACAGGCGCCCTATATAGAAGGTTTTATCAGCTCGCGAAGTTCGCGATTTGGATGAACCTTTGACCGCTTATGAGGCGCCCCATAGCATCACGGGCGCCCTAGACAAGGCTATAAAAGGGGCTTCGACCCCTCAACTCAGAACACAACTTCCAAGATCATTCTGAGCCTCCTAACTGATGACAAAGCACTAACGGTAAAGCTCTGCGACCAAGGAAGCTCCAGGAGGAAGTGTGCGGCACTCCGGAGGTCCAGATCAGCCGAGTTTCAATTCTGTTTGTTCGGTTTGAGTTTACATTCTACAGTTCAATTTATCTATCTTTTTGTATGTAACTCTTGCACTATAAGATGGGTTTCTCCGCCTCCAGAAAGTCCGGAAAGGATACCATTAGTGGAAGGGCGTTCCTGTGCTTAGGCCTTGGATGTACTGACCCTGGGGATCGGGAACCAAGTAAAATCCCGTGTGCAATTTGTGTCGTTCTTTACTTTACTGTTTTATTTTTCGCTGTGCTACTAACTCTTTGGTTAGAACGAATCTTGAAAGTATACGATCGGAAGTTTCCGCGAAAGATTTACGGTCGATATTCACCTCCCCTCTATCGACGGCACCGGTCCTACACAAATTTTGTTTAATGCAAAAATTCCAAAGTGCATAATTTGTTTTAAGTGCATAATCTTTTATGAGTGCATTTTTTTTAAGTTGAAAATTTTCTAAGTTCAAAATTTTTTTCTAAAAGTAAAAAATATGTTTTCAAGTGCACAAAATCTTTCCAAGTAAAAATTTGTTTTGGTGCATAAAATCCTTGTAAGTAATTTTTTTTCAATGCACAAATTTTTCTAAGCATTATTATTCAATGCGCAAAAGTCTTTTTAAGTATGCACAAAATTCTTTCTGACTAGATATGCTTTCAAAAATTATACTAAGTACTTTCAAATAGAAATTTTTTTTCTAATTATCATTGTTGGTGCAAATTCATTTGTCATTTTTTTTATGTATGACAAAGGGGGAGAGTAAGCTTAAGTTAGAAAAAAAAAATTCTTCCCAAAGGATCAAAATGAAAATCAAAATATTTTTTTTCAAAAGGAGGAGAGTGAGTTTAAGTTAGAATTTTTCCCCAAAGATCAAAATGTGTTTTCAAAACTGAGATCATTTTTTTTCGTTTTATATATCCCAAAGTTTATAACATATCCCTTTAATCCAATCTAACTTAAGATATTGTTAAACATAAAAAAGGGGGAGATTGTTGGTGCAAGAAGCATCAATGATGTCCTCCTCTAAGTGTTTCAATGTTTAACAATATGCTTAAGTTAGTGATACATTGAACAAGGAAGGGTTAGTCAAGAAAGAAGTAACAAAGTGAAGAAAGTCCTAGTTAACCTAGGCACGCAGTCCTGGTTCGAAGAATTGGGCACTAAGTCCTGGCCGCGGGCTGGGCACCTAAGACCTGACCGAGGGTTGGGCACGAAGTCTTGGTTCGTGGAATTGGGCAATAAGTCTTGGCCGAGGGCTGGGCACCGAAGTCCTGATGAGTGAAGTTGGGCAATAAGTCCTGGTCGTGGACTGGGCATGAAGTCCTGGTGAGTGAAGCTGGGCAAAAGTCCTGACAAGTGAAGTTAGGCAATAAGTCCTGGTCATGGACTGGGCACGAAGTCCTGGTCGTAAGATTGGGCAAAAGTCCTGGTCAGTAAAGCTGGGCAAAAGTCCAACCGGATAGGCCGGGTGGCAACCATCTCCTGAGAGGAGTAGGTGAAAGGTGCATTCCCCCGGGATGGGAACATCAGCGTCGGTTAGACCTAGGGTTTCACGGAAAATCTGAAGTTAGAACCATTTGTTAAGGCTAAGGTTATATATGTGTCTGCTTTGTGTTTGTATATCTTGCAGGTACCTAGAATTGGAGGCAAAGCAGGCAAAGAGGTTGAAACACTACATCTTGGGCGCCCCCATTGATACAGGCGCCCTCGTTGACACAGGCGCCCCATTAGGTCAGGTGCCTGAATGAATCAGGCGCCTCCTTCAACACAGGTGCCCTGGACTGGGCCTTATCAACTACTGCGAGTTCGGCATGAAGGATGAGGTTTGACCAGGGTTATGAGGCGCCCCAGAGCATCACAGGCGCCCCAGACAAGGCTATAAAAGGGGCTTCGGCCCCTCAACTCAGAACAACCATTCCAAGATCATTCTAAGCATTCCAAATGGAAGAAACGCACTAACGACGAAGGTCTGCGACCAACGAAGCTCCGGGAGGAAGTGCGCGGCACTTCGGAGTTCCAAATCGGCCGAGTCTTCGACTCTCTGTTTGGTTTGATTTACTTTATGCACTTAATTTTGTTTATATTTTTAATTGTAAATGTTGCACTATAAGACAGGTTTCTCCGCCTCCGAAAAGTCTGGAGGAGACCATTAGTGGACGGGCATTTCCCGTGCTTAGGCCTTGGACGTACTGACCCTGGTGGGTTGGGAATCAAGTAAAAAATCCCGTGTGCACTCTGTTGATTGCTTTTTCGTTCTGTCTATTTTTCCGTTGTGCTACTAACTCTGTGTCCAGAACGAAGGATCGAATGAAACGGTTTTCGTAGAAATTTTTATGCATCGATATTCACCCCCCCTCGAAATTTTTACGCGTCGATATTCACCCCCCCCCTCTATCAACGACACCGGTCCCCATAAAATGCCCCCTTGATAAGTTATGTTTTGAAATATTTGCAATTTGAGTTAAAGTTCAATTACAAAGTATTTTTAAAAAGCATGCAAAACTCCCCTTTGATAAGTTTAGTTTTGAAAATTCATAAAGCTCTCCCTTGATATGTAACTCTCCCCCTGAAGCTTTTAAAAAATGTGCATTTTCAACTAAAAAGGCTTTTTGAAAAGGTTTTTAAAAACAAGTAAACTTTGAAAAAACTCTAAGTTCAAGTTAAAAAATTTGAACTTTTCCTTTCTCTCCCCCTTTGAAAATAGAATTTTGAAAAGCAAAGTACTTTGAAAAACACTTTTGCTTCTTAGAAAAAAAATTTCCTTTTAATTTTTCCTTTCTCTCCCCCTTTGACATATATCAAAAAAAAAATATTTTGGTTAAGGGAAAAGACTTTTAGAAAAAGAATTCAGGTATTAGAGCCTGTAATAATTTTTGAAATGCAAGTAAATCATATTAAGTAAATTATTGAGAAACTAATGTTAAGTAAAAGTTTGAAAATAATTTTAAGTGAGACAAGTCAATAGCGGTAAGTAAATTTTAAAAAAAAATGATGCTTACTAAAAATTTTAAGTGAGGCATGTAAATAATGCTATGTAAATTTTGAAGAAGAATATTTTAAGTTAAGCAACTAAATAATGCTAAGTAAAAATTGAACAACTATTTAAGTGAAGCAGATAATTAATGCTAAGTAAAACAGGAATAACTAAGCAAGAATTTTAGAACCAATTTGATTCACTCATTTAAGTCCAAGCATAATTTGAGTCCAAGTAAAAATAAACAAGCAACAATTTTGAAAAAATAATTTGAATAACAAGACAAAGAAAATAAATCCTCGGGCCCCTGTCTAACCCAACTTGTTACTTACTGACTGTTATAAAACAGTAGCTTTCACTTGGGTTAGTCAAGTTAAGTAGTTCGATCAAGTTAGATTTGCTAAACTTGATTGATGTTCAACTATATTTATTGCCCCAACTACTATTGATGCACTGACATAAAGTATCTTTGAGTCAAGGCATAGACCTAAGCATCTCAACCCAGTCTAAGTTATCAAGCAAGGTATCCCTAATGTGCTTGTGAAATGCTAGCTTCTAATTCTATAGAAGCATACAAACTAGGAGTTAAACCTAAGTTAAGTCCATAACAAAAAATTTCTAGTTTTGAGGTGGGTAAGTTTTTGAAAACTAAGTCGAGAAAATAGATTTAAACATTTTTAGAACTTAAAAAAAATTAAGATAGTTAAAAAAAATATGATTTTGAAAAGTAATAAAAGAAAATGATTTTTGAAAAATAGTTAAGGAATATAATGATTTTAACGAAGAATAATTAAGCAAAAAATCAAATAAAAAATATTCTACTGAGCACATTCCTAGCTGCCTTCTTAGTGAACTAAACTCAGACTCAGGGAGTGGTTTAGTAAAAATGTCAGCTAGATTAGATTTGGACTCTATGTGTGTAAGTACAATTTCTGTCACGCCCCAAGACCAATGGAGCCGCTGATCCAATATAAAATCGGACAACATCTCCCCTGTCCGGCGGACAATTTACACATACATACGAACACACACAGTTAAATATTGGCCTCAGGCCACAAAACATACATATATAGCATAATGAAAAAAAGAAACACCATAATACTAGAAGCATAAAACTCACCTGAGCTACCCTCAGGGCAGGCACGCAGCAAAATCACATCACAAAGTCCAACAAAGGACTCAAAAATACAATACCGTATGAATGGATCATGAATATAAGTCCACGATATATGAAAATGAATACAACGCAATAAAGAATGCTATAAAACGAAAACAAATGCGGAAGCACCCATCAACAGAGTCGTAGGGACCCGGGACTGGCAACTGGGCTCCTCCGGCGAGCTATCAACCTGAAAACAAAAACATTGTGATGGGTGGTGAGTCCAAGTGGACTCCGCGGGTATATAGAAAGATATGGATGGCAGAAAAGTAGCTAAATCAGCTATACAGAATCAACAGAATACAGTCTCAACAATAGTATCAGAAATATGCATAACTGAAGTAACAAAAGATTGTACATACCAGAAATCAGTCTATCATGATCATAATAGGACTCGTACCATACGAACAAGTGCAGGGTCATTAAACTACACAAAAAGTATATCCTGTATGTGCATGTCAAATAAGTGCAGCAAATAAATGCAGCAAACACAATCAAATGCACAAATGCATCATATGCACATGATGCAATGTCATGGTCACCCCCTAACACCAGTCAAGCCACCGAGATATGTGATAATGTGTCGGCCGAGTGGGTAGAGCTGTGACACTGTCCGCACTCTACCATCATTGCTCCTGAGTGACCGAGTGGACAGGATGCTGGTAGAGTAAACACTCCGCCCCATGTACATATGGGGGAGATATCTCTCTCATCTTCTCTGGTCTATGGGAAGAGAAGGGATCCCTGCCTGCATCACACTCCGAAACCACTACCCATGAGTAGTCGAGCGGAGCAGTACAGAGCTAATGCACACACCCAATGTATCCACTAACCCATGAGTGGTCATGTGTACATATCCGAAAGACGATAGGCTCAACCACAAGGGAGTCGCTGATCACCGACATGCAACAATGCAGGTATGGTGCATGACTCTAACACATGCAACCCCTACCAGGCCATCGACACGTAACTCAACCTATCATGCACAGGTCATAAACATGTATAATAACCCAATCATTCTATATCTAGACGCACGTGCAAGGATGACTAAAAGCAATCAATGCAACTATACAATGGTATGCAATTCTATATCTACATACTCATGCCCATATCAATGTTATACAGAATTAGATAACAAATAAACGAGACTGTATAGAAAGGAAATTTAGAACATATCCAAGGTCAAGCATATGTATCAAGCAGGATAACAAAACGGTAGCAGATAAAGGTAAATATCATCATACTGCAATAATAACAAAATAGTCATGCATAGAAGATAAAGTAGATCTACGGAATACAAGCAAGAAGTACCCTTCTCTAAATGGAAGAAGTCTGTATCAAATGAGAACCACCCGCTGATAATCCGCAATGATAAATCCAAATTAAGTCCATGTATCAAGGACATATTTAATTAGCTATTACAAATAATAACCAGCTAATTAATCCCTAAACCATGTTAGGGTTAACCTAATCATTCCCTTTTGTTTTAATTACCTCTAATTAAATGGAAGTTTCCTAATTATCCCACGTAGTTAGAATTGGGTTCATTTTAGGTTAAATTCCCATCAACTTTATCGCGTTTAGGTTATGAGGTTTAAATCTCAAATTAGACCTAACCTCAACCCAACTCCAAGTATCATATGACAACATCACAAGATCTAAATGTTAAGTTAACAACCTAGTCCAATGATATCAGTACCTTACCTCAATCCCATCACAAATTGTGAACCCTATGAAGTGATCCCCAAAACAAAACTCAAATTGGCCAACACATACATCTCACTATGAATCTAGCACAGAACAAGTGCCAGGGTCTACCTAGAAATATTTCACAGCGAAGTACAATGAAACTACTGCAGAAAGCTACAGCTCTAATCAAGCATTCCTTACCTGAGCCTGAGCAGCACTTCATGGCAGAAGCTCCCAATCACATGGTGAGGTGGCGCATAGAAGAATGACTGAAACCCAACCTCACCAGCTGCTCACAGAAAACCTCACAGATCAAACTCTACGCATACAATTTGTCAACAGAAAAGAATGAATCGAACTCAAATGGCAATAGTATCATCCACATAGGTGCAAACATCACAGGAATTCAAATCCTTACCTCCAATAGTCGCTGGCCACAGCTGATCAGAATAGGACAGGGTCAAAGGTGTTGTTTCAGTTATAATTCCACCTCTCCGGTGAGTCCTCTACCCCCAATGCATCGCAATGCAAGGCCGGCTGCGAACCACAGACCAATTTAGCTTCCCATATCTGCTAGACATTGCCAGTGGCACCCATATGGCACACCAACCATACATTCAACAATCGCAAGCAAAAACCTCCAGATCTATCCCTAGTACTGATGCTCCGCTTACCTGTGACTGTGAAGATGATATCTGGTCACCAACGCTGGAAGATCGTCCAACTTGTGCAACGATGGCTAAAAATGAAATCCACTACGAAGCTTACGGATCTGAAGCCTCATGCGAACCGATGCGGTAGAGGAGATGGGGGAGGCCGTGAGGAGAAAGACAAGGGGGAAGATGGCTTACGATCGGCATCGGTGGCTCTGATCGACAGAGAATGGCGTCGGACTGGGCTTGGGTGTGGGTGAAGGAGACGCTGCTGCGATCGAGCTGTGGAGGAAACGAAGGGTGACTTAAGTGGTGGGAGTTTTGCACTTTGGTCCATCAAGTTTGGGCATTTTGCAATCTCGTCCTTAGGGTTTAGAATTCCATATCCATCAACCCCTTAAAGTGTTTAATTTTTAACCAATTTAACCCCCTAAATTTGTCCAAGAGCCCAGGAACTCTCAAACATGCCCGGGTAACCCTCCGAAAATTTTTAAGACCGAGTCAAAAGTGTTGGATTTAACAATTTCACTCCTAGCCACATGATCCCTAACAAAGTGATGTTTTACTTCAATATGTTTAGTCCTAGAATGGTATATTGGGTTTTTTGTAAGGTTAATTAAGCTAATATTATCAATATAAACCTTGGTGTTAGTGTAGGTTAATTGGAAGTCCTTAAGGGTTTGCATCATTCATAGTAATTGGGCTACATATTCTCCTAGGGCTATGTATTCAGCTTCAGTTGTGGATAATGCAACACAATATTGCTTCCTACTACACCAATTAATTAAGTTGTGACCCAACATTTGACAACTTTCACTAGTGCTTTTTCTATCCAGTTTGGACCCTGCATAATCTGAATCAGAGTAACCTAGTAAGTCAAAATTAGAAATTCTAGGATACCAAATTTCTACATTTAGGGTACCTTTAATATACCTAAATATTCTTTTGACAGCACTTAAGTGGGACTCCTTAGCACACGTTTGATACCTAGCACAAATACCTACTGCAAATAAAATATCAGGTTTGCTAGCAGTAAGGTAAAGTAAGCTACCTATAGCACTTCTAAAGTGCTTTAAGGCTACTGGTTTTCCTTCTGGGTCACTATCTATTTTACTGTTAGTTGTCATAGGAGTGTTTATTTCTTTAGAATTTTTCATTCCAAATTTTTTAATTAATTCTTTAGCATATTTAAATTGGTGAATATAATTTTCATCCTAAGTTTGTTTAATTTGGAGTGCTACGAAGAATGTTAGCTCGCCTACTAGACTCATTTCAAATTCACTTTCCATTACTTTTATAAATTATTTAAAAAAAGGTTATGTTAGTTGAGCCAAAAATAATATCGGCCACATAGATTTGGACTATAAATATATTATCTTCTAAGATTTTAACAAATAAGGTTAAGTCAATTTGGCCTTGGTTAAACCCCTTAGAAACTAAGTAAGTGGATAATTTTTTATACCAGGTTCTAGGTGCTTGTTTTAGTCCATATAATGTCTTTTTAAGTTTAAAGACATAGCTAGGATGATTTAAGTTCTCAAAATCTGGGGGTTAACTTACATAAACTTCCTCTTTTATAAATCTATTCAAGAAGGTAGACTTAACATCCATTTGATATAACTTAAATCCCTTATGGGCTGCAAAGGCTAAAAGCATTCTAATTTATTCAAGTCTTGCTACAGGTGTATAGGTTTTATCATAGTCTAATCTCTCAATTTGACTGAACCCTTTAACTATTAGATGAACTTTATTTCTAACTATTTCTCCTTTATCATCTAACTTATTCCTAAAAACTCACTTAGCGTCTATTATGGTCTTACCTTCTTCTTTTAGTACTAAGTCCCAAACATGGTTTCTCTCAAATTGAGCTAATTCTTCCTACATGTCTATAATCCAGTCTGGGTCAGGTAAGGCTTCTTCTATTAACTTAGGTTGAATCTTAGAAATCAAGGCAATCTGACTTAGGTTTTTATACGATGATCTAGTTCTAACACCTAAGGTTGGGTCACCCAAAATTTGGTCAGTTGGATGATTCATCCTTATCCTAGATAATGGTTCAATTGGTTTAGTAATTGGTTCATCTGGTTGGTTTAAGCTAGATTCAGGTATTGATTCTATATCTTCTAAGTCTTAGTTTTAGTTGGTTAGGTTAGGTGAGTTGGGTGAGTTGGTTAAGTTAGGTTGATTGGTTAAGCTAGGTGGATTGGTTAGGTTAGGTACTATTTCTTCATCAAATATTACATTTGTAGTTTCCTTAATTTTAAGCATATATTTGTTATAAACCCTATATGCCCTACTTGTGTTGAGTACCCTATATAAATTTCAGGTGTTGATTTAGATTGAAATTTGGCTAAGTAGTCCTTAATGTTTAAGATATGCACTTTACACCCAAAAACTTTTAAGAAGTATAGGTTAGGTAGTATGTGATAATATATTTCATAGGGTGTTTTATTATGTTTTTTATTTATTAGGATCTTATTTTGGATATAACAGGTTGTATTTATTGTTTCTGCCCAAAAATGGTTTGATAGGTTATATTTATTAAGCATAGTTCTAGCAACTTCTTAAAGGGTGCTATTTTTTCTTTCAACTATACCATTTTGTTGGGGGTTTCAAGGGCAAGAAAATTCATGTATATAGCCATGTATTTTGCAGAAATAATTAAACCTTAAATTTTCAAATTCTCCCCCATGGTCACTCCTTATCCTTTTAATTTTAGTATCTTTTTCATTTTCAATTACTCTACATAAGGTGTTAAAAGCTTCAAAAGTTTCATCTTTGATTTTTAAAAATTTAACCCAAGTAAATCTAGAGTAGTCGTCAATTATTACTAAGCAATATCGATTTTCACTTAGTGACTTGGTTCCATGAGAATCAAATAGGTCTAGGTGTAGGAGCTCAAGTGTAGATTGAGTTAGATCTGATTGGATAGGTTTGTGAGTTGACTTGGTTTGTTTACCTTGTTGACATGGATTACAAATTGAGTTTTTAAAATTTCTAAGTTTAGGTATACACTTAACTAATCCATTTTGACTTAGTCTTGAAATTAATTTTACATGGGTGTGACCTAGTCTTCTATGTCATAAATTAGTTTCTTCTTATTGGGTTAAAAAGCATTTAGGTGAAGAGGGTAAGTTAATAATATAAGTATTATTATTCCTAATTCCCTTAAGGGTTATTTCTAGTTTTTTTATGTTCCTAATCAGGCAGTCTAGAATGGAAAAAGTAACTACATACCAGTATCATAAAGCTGACTAATACTAAGCAAGTTAAACTTAAACTGATCAACCAATAATACTTTCTTAATAGTAAAGTCTGAGTTCAGTTCAATATTACCTAAACCAATTATATTAAGTGTAGCATTGTTATCAAATGCAACTGAACCTAAATTCTTATATTTGATTTTGGTGAACTTCAATTTGTCTTCAGTTATATGTCTATAGCACCCACTATTCATAATTTACTGGTCCAAATCATTATGCTCCCACACATAAAGTGCTCTAATTTAGATATATTTGAAGAAGTATAAGGATAGATTCATTGAATTTCACTTCCTAGTCTGTCTTATCCAGTCTAAGTTATCAATCATGTTATCCTATGGTTGTATTTGAGAGACAAATTTTAGTCTAATCAGTTTGATCTGATTAGCTGAATTTTAAGTTAAAAAATTAAGTTAATTTTGAAAAAATTTTATTAAGTTAAAATATTAAAATTTTATTAAGTTAAAAAATTAAGTTAAGTTTGAAAATTTTATTAAGTTAAAAAATTAAGTTAAGTTTGAAAAAAAAAATTAAGTTTGAAAATTTTATTAAGTGTGAAAATTTTATCAATAAAGTTAAGTTTGAAAATTTTATTAATTTTGATAAAATTAGTTAAATTTTTAAAAAAATTATTAAGTTTGTTAAAATTAAGTTAAGTTTGAAAGTTTTATTAAGTTAAAAATGATTGAGTTAAATTTGAAAAATTTTAGTAAGTTTGTTTGAAAATTAAGTTAAGTTTGAAAATTTTATTAAGATTGAAAATTAAGTTAAGTTTGAAAATTTTATTAACTTTATTTTGAAAAGTGTAAAATTTTAAATTAGGTTTGGTAAATAAAAGGTTAAATTAATTAGGTTTGTTATGTCAATTGGGTTGGACTAATTCTTTTAGATCCTAAACATCTCACCCATTTCTAAGTGACAAAACAGAAAAATCTTATCTGTTTTGTGAGATGTATAAAAGTTTTATCTTTGATTTTAAGTGAAATCTAAGATTTGTTGAACCTTGAGTTATATTCAAGTTTAATAAGTAGTCAATTAAAAATAAATTTCAATAATTGGCTTTCAGGTCTTAGCGAGGTACAGGAACCTTCTTGAGTATCAGAACAAAAACCCTTTCCTAGACAAAACCTTTAAAAGAAATTATATTTTCAATTTAGTCTTTGAGAAACCTTGGTCTAACTAATCGAAGTTGTGGTAAGGTAGCTTCGGTTAATTTCACCAGGCTAAAAAGGCCAAATAGGGTACTCCATACCCTACATGACTCCTTAGATAGACTTTCCTAATGTATTATCAGCTTGTCCCACTCTAATACTAGGTTGTGCAAGTTTCAATCAAGTTTAGTACTTATCTAACCATTTCTAGTCCTAAGCATGACAATTTACAGAAAAATAAATAAATAAGCATTCAAATAATTTTTACAAGTATTCAAAGAATGTATCTAATAATATAAATGGTTTTTCTATTAGCTCCCCCTAGACGAAGCCTCGATATGGACTATCTAGGTAATGCATTTGATCCTTGGGAATCCAATAGTGGTTTGGTCTTGCTTGATTTGTCGAGCTAAGTTTGGGGACCCATGCTTGGAGTCGGGTGCTATTTCGGTTCACAATTGAAGAGTAAGATCTCTATCATCAGTTGGTTCTATACCTAAGTCCGGATCAGTTAAGAATGACTTTTTATTTTCCAAGAATCATGTCAAGATTCTTGAACCCAAAGTGAACCGCTCTAGGATTACTCTAAGTTCCTTGACTTGAGTTTTCATGGAGGAATTCTCTTCCTCAAGTTGTTAGATTCGAGTAGAGGTTTCTTCCTGAACGGTCTCAGTCAGGAAGCTTGAGTTAGCCTCCTCCTTACGGCTTTTACCTCCTTTTGGAGTGACTTGACTTGGACATTGGATTTAGCCAACTTACGAGATAGATAAGAAATGATGTCATATAGTTCAAGTTCAGAGTAACCGCTTACTGTGAGTCGGCCTTTTCCGACAAGGAGATCGTTTTGGTTCTGTTGCTTTGCCCCGACTCTGCTTCTAACTCAGACTCGGTGTCGAGTTCGTCTGATGTTGTCAGCGCGAGAAGGTTCGAGTGGGGCAGTTCTTCTTTGTCTGACTCCTCCGAGGAAGACTCGTCCCAAGTATCTTGAAGCGCCTTCTTTCTTCGTTGCTTCTTCGCTTCCTTTAAGTTAGGGCACTTCGATTTGAAGTGACCCTTCTTATTGCACCCATAACAGGTGATCTCCGTCTTGTTCTTCTGACTTATGCATGGTTAAGTCAGATCTTCCTTTGATTGAATTGGTTTCTTCTTTCTCTAAACCTTGCTCTTTTTGTACATTCTTCGAACTTGATTAACTAGTTCTTAGTAATCTATGTCTTCAGCGTCAGACTCTGAGTTGGAGTCAAACTCGGGTTCAGGATGCGGCTTTTTCTTCTTGAGTTTACCTACAACCAAAGCAATACCTCTCTCAGTCGATGTAGCATTAGTTTGTTGATGCAATTCGAATTTAGAGAAAAGTCCATCTAATTTAATTGTAGCGAGATCCTTAGAAACCTTGTACGCATCCACCATGGATGCCCACAAGGTGTTCCTTAGAAATGAGTTTAGTGTATACCTTACTAGATCGTGATTCTCTGCCTTGTGGCCGATTGCATGAAGGTCATTCATCATCACCTAGACTCAAGCGTATAGTTGTGTCATAGTCTCACCTTTTTGCATCTTCATGTTGTACAACTTGTTTAGTAGCAAGTCACACTTGCTAATCTTCGTGTTGGAGGTCCCTTCATGAAGTTCAATCAATTTGTTCCATAGTTCCTTTACACTATTGAAGGGGTCGACGCGGTTGAGTTCCACTTTGGTGAGACCACATTGAAGAGTTTGGGTCACCTTGGCATCAGCTTTTATCTTCTTTTTCAGGGTTGCATCCCATTCAGTGTACCCCTGAATCTCACCTTGTGCATTCCTTGGAATTTCAAGGTCGACTTGGATGATGATTCACATGTCCACCTGAGTTTTCAGGTGGACTTCCATGCGATTCTTCTAGTAGCTGAAGTCCTCTCCAGAGAAGAGAGGAGGTCGGGTGGTGTTGTAGCCTTCTTGTTGGGTCATTAAGAGAATAAGAGAAAATACTACAAGACATAGACAAGGAAACTCGTGCCAAGACTTGGTCTTGGATTAGCAGCGCGAGAAGACATGTAAGTAAAAGAAATCTCAAGTGGTGTTGCACTAACTTTGAGAGACGAAAAACTTACAAACGAAAACAAATATTAGAAATAGGCAAGAGTATTGTTCCCGATTAATTCGAAAAGCACAAAATTCAAAAAAAAAAAACTCAATTAGTGGTTTCACCAAATCTAAGCAAACCCCACTCTGATATCAATTGTCAGATCATAGAGAGCGATAGAGGGAGGTGAATACCGCGTTCAAAAATTTCGAATTTAAATAAGTGTTTACGCAACGGAAAGAATGAACATAAGCAGAACAAACGCTAGCACGTTTGTTTTTACATGGATCGGAGTTTGTGACAGCTCCTACTCCAAGGTCCAAGGTCCTTGATCATTTACATTAGGCAATTCTATAATTCGCAAATAATGTTACAAAGATTCAATGTTAAGTACAAAAAAATAACAAAATATACCGACAACTTTAAGTAAGAAGAAGAATTTGCACATTATTGTCGGAGCAGCATTTCGGTGTTTCTAGATCGCTTCAGAGCAACACACTTGAGCACAAGAGTTGTAGAAAAATTGATTTTTGGAAGTGTGTGGTCGAAACCCCTTATCAAGGGGTATACGGGTGCCCGAGTGCCTATAGGGGTGCCCCCAACGCTGCGATCCAGCCGCGGCCCAATCGATTCCCAAGTCAAACCTTATCCTTCTCATGCGCCTGAGAGCCTCTAGGGAGCCTATGTTGCTGACGTGGTGACTCCAACCAGCGTGCACCAACTCAGCCTTCGCCCAAGCTGAGTCACTTGCATAGAGGTTCTCGGTGCCCCAGATGTAGCCAGTCTCTCGGGCGCCCGAGTCCTCTTGGACTTTTGCTCGGCCTCCGAAGATTCCAAATCTCGAGACGTCCGCACCTCGACCCATCTACTTCTGTTCGTTGTCCTCGCTCGGGTAAGACTCTTGTCCGATCTTCTGGATCAGGTCTTAGGTGCCCAACCCCTAGTCAGGTCTTTGTGGCCAGTCCTCTGAATCAGGTTTTCATGCCCAGCTTCATTCACCAGGTCTTCGGTGCCCAACCCTCGGTCAGGTCTTCGTGCCCAGTACTTCGTGCTCAACCCTACATGCCAAGATTTCGTGCCTAGATAAACTAGGACTTTCCTGCACACTTAGTAAAGCATACTAGATCGAAAAGCATACTTAATTTTGAACCCTTTACCTTTATCAAAACCAGATTCAATCTGGTGCTCCCAACACCAAGAATCTATGGAATCTAAACAGTCATCTCGAGCCAATCTCCCAGTATGGCCTCGACACACATCGTCCACCGATTCATCACATTAATTGAGGATAAGGCGTGTAAACCATGACCCTGATACACCATCACACGTATCACTTGCATTAATGGCGCCAAGCTTGCGTATCACCGAGGCATAGAGAGAGTATGGCGGTGAAACCATGATGCAACATCATCTCTAAGCACGAGCAGGTGATCGAGCTGCGACTAAGTCAGTTTAGTCAGTCAAGCTCAGGTCTCCTACATGTGGTAGGGTCAAAATTAAGTCAATGGATCAAAAGTCAAAGTAGAGGTGGAGGTCAAAGTGATCCACTAGACTCCTCCTACCTAGTCATCCGATTCCTCCTACTAAGTTCGCCAAACTATTAAATCCGGCAAATCGAAAACTGATAGAAAAAATTTTCAAAAATTTTTCTTAGAATGAATTTAGGGTTTCCGGACCCATGATTAAATATTGAGGGTGAGATTAGAGTCACCAAGAAGTTTAGATGGGTTAAATCATGTTTAACCAAACTGAGGAGGGGTTGAAGGCTTAAAATGAGAAAAACTTAGGGCGAAGCTTGAATTAACGGAAGTCGGAGGGCTAAAATGCAAAAGGCCTTAACTTAAAAACCCCTCTTTGTGGTTTCCTCTGACCAAATTGTACGACTCGACTTCTTCTTATTCTTCACTGTTTACTTTGCCCAACAATCTCCTCCACCTAATTGAGAGATGAAGTCGTTGCCCACCTTCCCTTGGCAGTCTTCTCCTCCTCTAAACTTGAGTTGGGCGGTGATCCTGTCACGAAGCGAGGTGGACTCCCAAGACCATGAGCACACGCGGTCTTCTAAAAATCATCAACTACTGGGGCCGGCTACGATCTGCAAGGCAAAGACAGCTAGAACCTATCGGGAAAGGTCCCCGGCAAGGCACTCTGACGGTCAAGTCAATCCCCGGTGGTGGAAGAGCAGCAAAAGCAATAGAACAGTAGCAAAATACTATTCCGCGTACCTGGGGGACGTGGAGTGGAGAGGCTTATATAGCCGGGGGAGCTGACTGCTTCTTCCCCTCTGCCACCTTTTTGTCGTATACAAGGATAGGGTAAGGCAGAGCCAAGGTGGCAGAGTATTGTGTCGCATGCCGGAATAAGGAAAGGGGCGTTGTCAACTTAAGGGCGAGCGCCGTCGGCGTCGCTCGACCTGACACAGACGTATGCGGTCGTAGTACGGGGAGGTCAGGGTATGGCAGAGAGATCATGGTGTCAGCGAGATACTTGCAATTCAGGCCGGAATGGTACCAGACCTGCGTCGACCCCGTACTTCTTCTGCTAGTCCTGTATCAGAGAGTGGTCGTTCTGATAAGTCACGACAGGAACCTTAGACAACTTGGCTTCCCGAGTTAAGGAAGGCTTCCCGAGCGAGGTATGCTTCCTGAGTCATGGGGAGCGTGGTTGGAGATGTACGTCCGAACTCAGCTGACTCAAGGATAGTCTGGTCATCGACCGAGGAGTCTTCTAGCTCAGGGTGCTCTTGACTCGGGGATCTCATGATCTGGTGATACACTGCGCGAAGACTTCTCTGGCTCGGGAGGAGCATGGACCACCACACGTCCGGCTGGGGGCTGAGCCAAGAAGTGCGCGGAAGTTGATCCGCTTATAACTTCAGGATGCTTTGAGTTGAAACTCCCCTGACTCGGGAGTGTTAAGACATAGTGATGTTGTGAGTCAGAACTTCTCCGACTCGGGACTCTCCTGATTCGGAACTCCTGTACCCAGGACTTCCTGGACTCGGGGGCTTCGGGGCTTCTAGCCTTCGAGGCTTCTGGCCCTCTTTGCCTTGGCCAGGGCCAATGTTTCCTCGTGTTGGGGGGGGGGGGGGGGGAATGGGTCAATCCACCTGTATGAGCCCTATGTTCGACAGGCTCCTGGGGCCCACAAACCTATCTCCTCCTGACGGGTTGCCAGGCTGCCGGGCCAGGCTACACATAAGTCGGCCCGGGATCAGGCGGATCTGGTAACGCATTTCTTGTCGTCATCCTTGGTCTCGCCAATGGCGGCCACCTGGCCCCTGTTCCTCAATCATAGCACTGCTAGTAGAGGAGAGAGCTGGTGAGCACGGCAAGTGATTCATCGGCGAGGGGTGTAACTATGGTTACTCGCCGGCCAATCTTCACCAAGGTAAGTGATTGTTACCTTGGCTTGGTTTTCTTGCCGTTGTTTCCCTACTTTCTTTGGAGATCTTTGCTATTTTATTTTGGCAATCCATCGTCAATTTTGATCTAGAGTTGGCCTCAGCTGCCAAGCTAATAGCCACATCGGAGAATGAAATTTTTGTTTAGGTTAGTAAAGGCAAACTAGTCTTCTGATTGGATTTTAGTTCTTGATGGAGATGCTATTTTGGAATTGGTTTTCTAATCGAATTGTGGATCTTGGAGTAGAGTTTTTTGCCGATGTCAATGTTGGTATGGCTTGGCGGTTTCCAAGACAACCACGGGGTCGTACCTGAGAGACCTCTCTATATCTACGGATTAAAATTTTAATCTGAATAGAGACCCGTCCCTCTAACGACCGTCTCGTCGTCGTGTCAATTAATCCATCTTACAATTTAGCCAAAACCAAGGTTAAGGCCTTGTAACTTTCCGAATTAATTAACCACGGAAAAGACGATGATCGGATCGCCGATTTTTGTGTTTATCTTCGAGGTCAAGTTAGTTAATTATTATCCATGATAAGCAATCAAAATAATTAACAAACATACATAAAATGACGAGGCAAAGTAACATGGCACAATCAGACAAAACATAAGTAAAACGGAGCTCGGGAGAGTTATACCTCGCTGTTTACCTCGTAGTCTTCTACCTTATGACCCTCCCCTCCTGGACGTCGTGTGGACGATAATCTACCAAGACGCGGGGTCTCCAAGGCAGGCCAAAATCACCTTCTTCAATCATCTTCCTCTTTGGTAGCAAAAACCCTAGCTAGGGTTTCGGTCGACCTTCTTCTTGCGCCCTCCTCCTCTCGCCGCCGGCCACCTCAAGCTCCAAGCTCCGGCCAACCAAGAGGCAGCACTGAGAGGCAGCTAGGAAGATGAAGAAAGGGAAGAAGAAGCTGAGCAAGCTCCTTCTTCTTCCCAAAACCCCGCTGGAAAACCCTAATCCCTCTCCCTCACCGTCGATGCCAAACAAAAGGCCAATCCTCTATTTTCTAGTCCCCAGAAACTTCTCCCCCTCTGCTCCTTGCTTGCGCACATAGTGGAGGAGACAACTGTGAGGGAAGGAGAAGAGAACAAGGAGGAAGAAGGGAGGAAAGAAGAGTTCTCCTTCCTTCTTGCCGCCGGCACCGCAAGGTGTTTAAACCCGCCGCCGGCCACCCTCCACCCGCGCCTCTGCTCCAAGCCGAGCACCAACGTGCTCCTCCCTCTCCTACCGGTCCTTCACGCCCAAAGGATGGGCTAAAGATGAAGAGCAACCTCTTCTTCTTCCTCCTCCTTCTCGCCGGCGCCAAGTAACCTAGGAGAGAGAAAGGGTTTTGCAAAAAGGGTTTTGTGTGTGGGTTTTGTGATTAATCCGAATTAATTCTCAATTAATTCATTTTGCCTTGTTTCATGACTCTATGGGGTATTTATAGGGATAAGATAGGGACCATGAGGAGAAGTTGGTTCTTGGCCCGCCAATGGATCCAAACCCGATCCATTAATGGTGATCCATTCTACTAAAGGATCCCATTGTACTTCCTCACCAACCCCCATATTTTCATATGGACTCCACATATTACGAGTCGTCCATCTCTCCGTGTTTAAGATATCAAATGCCTGATAATTAATTTAATTTATTGATAATTAAATTAATTATCTCTTGATTCTTGATTAGTATCACTCAACCTTTTCATCATGTCGGACCATAGTCCACTTGCAAGATTTGACATGACGATCTTTTTGAGCTCACCAAGGGGGCATCATCATCCCGACTCACCAGGACACGGATTCCGTCAATAATCAACGGCACACCATATAATTAATATTATTTCCCAATTTACCGGGCTTATTGATTTAACAGAATAAATCTTACCCTTTGGTAAGTCAAAGAAATAATATATAATTATACGTACCCGTTATTATTTTGGGATTAAGAGATCGTACTCCATAATACTTATCCGAGGTCTAATCCAATTTACTAAGTCAGTATAAAATTGGATGACCTCTCTTTTGGTCCTACTCAATGTACACAAAGTACACTAGTGTAATTCTATGGTTAAGATAAACCACACCTAATTACACTACAACCATCCTGATGGCTTGTCCAACTCCATTTCGGTTGTGAGCCTCTTTCTTATACTTCGGCAAGGAACTTGATAACATTATCTTCTGTGCGACACTACGCACCATGTTATCTACAATGTCAAGTATTAGACAATTCGTACACATACTAATATAAACATGCACTGTGTGGTTTTGCGATTCTCTTTAAAATGTAAATGTATTCTAACCAAAAGCAAAGCTTTTAGTATACATCCTAACAATCTCCCACTTATACTCAAAGTCTTTGCTATTTTCAAAATGTCATACATCTGACCTCTAGATCCTTCACATGCCTAAAAGATCTCGCTACTAAGGCCTTAGTGAGATGATCCACCTAGGTCATTCTTTGATGCAATCTAGGCAACGACAGCTATTCCTCATCCGGGTGGTACTTGCGCTCTATGTGTTTACTCATCTTATGGACTCGTGATTCCTTCGAGTTTGCAACTGCACCCTTTTAATCACATCAAATGTGATAGTTCTGAGCAAACCAGAAATCACATCAAAGTCCATCTTGAGGTTTCTGAACCATGTAGCTATCTTAGCTGCTCCGCAGGCTGCCAAAATATCCAACCTCCATAGTAGGGTCCATCACGTAGACGCTGCGCGACACTCTGCTATACAATGGTTCCACCTCCTAAAAGTAAATACAAAACCCAAGGAATACTTATATTTGCCCCTATCTAGATTGGAATTCTGTATCCATATAACCCACAAGAAGTTGTTCTGCCCAATAAACCAGCATATAGTCCTTAGTCCTTCTCAGGTACTAATACATGCTTTTACTCGTAGTCCAATTTCCTTGACCTGGGTTACTCCGATATCTGTTACCTATGCCCACAGCACAACAGATATCTGGGCTTGTTACTAGCATACAAGAGACTTTCTTTAGCCGATGCTAGAGGAACCGCCATTACCTACTCTATCACCTTTGATAATCTAAACATATCTCTTTAGATAGAGTAGCTCCAAAGCTGAAAAGTACAAAACTTTTCTTTGGAGGTATCCATGCTAGAACGAGCTAGGACAATGTTTTATATGAAACTTGGGATAAGCACATCATCCTTGTCTAGAGATCCCTTAGATCTTTGATCCCCAAGGATGTGTCTTACTTCTCCCAAGTCCTTCATAATTGTGTGGACAACCATATCCTTACATCTGATAATATTCCATCATTGTTGCCAACCAACAAAATATTATCTACGTATAGTACAAGAATATCACTTCATTTCTGTCACATTTTATATACATAATATCATCCATCCTTTGGACAAATCCATATAACTGGATTTATTTCTTCAAAGTGGATGATCCTTGTTATAGTTCTAGGGATCCAGTTCATGTTCACTTAGGACCCAGTCCACAGACTCTCCAAGAACATGAGACTTTCAGGTCGAGTAACAACCCTCCCACTGCGACAAGGTACCCTTTGTATATCTTTAGTGACACGAGGTGCAGTGCCTTGTGATATTTCTCTTGTACTGTTGGTACTAAGATCGGAATGTATCTCAGAATAGTTCTACTCATGGGCATGTGGTTTATTACATAGTCCTTTTTCTAAGAATCAGACATCCGTTCCAACGAATATCCCCTGATCCTTAGGACTATTAAACCATCCCTTTTGTTCCCTTAGGATAGCCTACGAACATATGCATTAGATTCCAACATATCAGTTGTCTCCTTTCAGCACATGTGCTGAACTACTCATAATCTGAACATGCCTTAGACTAAGCCTTCACTTAGTCCGCATCTCTATGGTTTTAAGAGACTACTGAGCTAGATAGAATCAAGCATATACGCCGTCATATACACTAGTGTAATTCTATGGTTAAGATAAACCACACCTAATTACACTACAACCATCCTGATTGTTTGTCCAACTCTATTTCGGTTGTGAGCCTCTTTCTTATACTTCGGCAAGGAACTTGATAACATGATCTTCAGTACGACACTACGCACCATGTTATCTACAATGTCAAGTATTAGACAATTCGTGCACATAGTAATATAAACATGCACTGTGTGATTTTGTGATTCTCTTTAAAATGTAAATGTATTCTAACCAAAAGTAAAGCTTTTAGTATACATCCTAACAGTCAATTCAGGTAAGGTATTGGATGTTTTAGATCTGATCTTAGTTGGTTTTGGTGATGGTTGTAAGCAGTTCCTTGTGATGAGATTTGATAGCTAATGGGATTTAGAATTCTTTATTTTGATTGGGGTTTCTATTAGATCGAAAATTTAGATTTCAAAATGGATAGAGAGGTGATAGATTTGAAGATGGATGAATCTCTTTTACATGGCTATGTAGATTTGATATTGAAACTATTTTTAGGGTTTCGATTCTTTCTTCCTTTATGTCCTATCATAATCTCTTGTTGTCCTGTTCTTATGAGTTTGATTGCTGTTCTATCAAGTTTGAGCAAATCGTTGCCGTGAGGATTTGTTTTGGGTAAATGAAAGTTGCCTTAGTTGGTCGAGAGATTCCCTTACGCTACATTGGTGCTCTGTGTTGGAGGTTATCATGTGTGGGCTAGATTCTTGACCCTAGGCTTCTCTTTGTGTCGTGAGCTAGTTGGGAAGAGATTGGGTGGTATCTTGTGATTTGTGATTTGAATTCAATTGGGGATGGTTTGTGCCATTGGGAACTAGGTTATGGCTTGGGCAATGATCTTATGGTGCTAAGTTGTGTGATACGTTAATGTAATAAGGCTAATTACTTTAAGAAGGGTTTGATAGCTCCAGATTTGAGATCATGTGGTTTTTGATAGTATGATACCTTAGGTTTCGTATTTGGAATCATGTAGTCGAGTTCTTTGATTCTTCTCTCATACGAGTAAGTTAGTCCTGGATGGGTTAGATCTATGTTTTGGAAATGTTAGCATGTCGAGTACATAACTAAAATTATTATTTTTAGCTGGTTAGTTTAACTAACTACTATTTAAATAAATAGCTAAGGTTGCATCCTTTAGTGCAAGACACTGATTTGTTACAGATATTGGATGGGGGTTCCTCTATGTACGAGCTTCTCCATTTAAGGCAAATACCTTTGACTTTATCTCTGCAGATACTGTCATTTTTCTATGCATGGTTTATTATAGATAATTGTATGTTTATACCTTATATCCGCCTTTAATTATCCCTGCTTCATACTTGTTGTTTGATCTTAGAGATGATCAAATTTATGTTTATACAGTCTCAATGCTTGATACTCTTATTCTATAGAGTACACACGTGTGCACGTGTGTGGAGTAGTTGTATTTCATATTATACCTGACATTGGTTGATCAATAGTTATACTATGCATGTATACCTAGTAGGTTATTTGTAGATCATGTTTCATGATTCAGGCCAGTGCATGTCATCTAGTTCTTTAGAGGACTATCAGGTGGGTGTTGCATGCATTGATGTCATGCACTATCCCTGCACTATTGCATAGCTGGCGACTCTAAACTACCCTATGGTCAAGATGGGTCATTAAACATACTATGATCTGCACACATAGCCACTTAAGGGTAGTGGCTATCGGAGGGTGCGTACATTGCCCTATCGAGTCTCCGTTCGATCACTCATAGAACATGGTTCCAGAGCGTGGAAGTAGTCAGGGACCCCTCCTACTGTATGCAATTGCTCTGTCGTGTCTCTGCTCGGTCACATGGGTAGTGGTTTCGAAGAGTAGTAGCAGGCAGGGATCGCTCCTCCTTCTAGTGATACAAGGAGATGAAGAGTTATCTCCCCCATATGATATAGGGTAGAAGTGTTGACTCCACCAGTATCCTGTTCACTAGGTCCCTCAGGAGTAGTAATGGCGGAGTGCGTACAGTATCATAGCCCTACTCACTCGGTCGTTTAATATGATATGTGATGGTGGTTGGACTGAGATCAAGGGTGATTAATATTGGGCAATTTTATGGATTATTTTAGCTCTTATACTTAGCATTTTATTTCTCATATGTTTAATATTGTATTAATATCATGTTTTAGGAGTAGGATTCATTTTAGATTTAATTGTAAATTTCTCACAATTTGGATATTATTTCTCATATTTTGCACTTGATTTTGTAAGGAATCCGAAGAACCAAGGATTTAGAGTGAATTGGAGCAAATTTGACTCCATTTGGAATTCAAACGTGTTGGTGATTGGATGGCTATAGGGGGGGTGAATGTAGCCAGACACTCAAATTGCTCCCCTCTTTCAAACTCTTCTTTCTGCGTGATCAGATTAGCAGCGGAAACAACAACACAGAAAGAAAACAGAGAAGGAAGAGCAAACCAAACAAACGCTAACACCGCGATGTACAAGGATCGGGGATAACTTGCCCCTACTCCTTGGCGTGCCCATGAGGTGGGCGATCCCTTGATCGTCGGCAGATCAAGCCCCGGTGAACCCGGATATAACAGCGCCTCCTTCTCGGTGGAGAAACCTCTCCACAAGCGTCTCAATAAGATACAAGATAAGCTCACGAGACTAAGAAGGAAACTCTCACAAGAATGTAGCAAGAAAGCTCAAGAGAGAAGCTACACGAGGAGCACAACAACAACAGTGAAACCCACAACCACACTTCCTTGTTTTCCTGTTCGTTCTCTCCTTCGCTCCTCTGCTTCTCATCTTCCTCTTAAGCTCCTGCTTCATCGCCAGACTCCATAAGCATCCCCTGACAACAGCCTGAACCCACTAACCTCCCTGAGCACTCAGTCCACTGAAAACCTCTTCAGCTGAGCCTCCGTCAGTCGCCAGCCGCGCCTCAGAAGCCATTGAAACCTGAGAAGAGAAAACATCCAAACCTACTCGATGGAAAGTCCCCATTTGACTCTCCTTCATTGTTTGAATCATCCTTATAATGTCTGCACACTCCAACAGAAGTTTAGCAAATGCATATCAAACAATATCACATAATATCAGCAGGTAGCAGAGAAAACGCAGACGCAATCAGAAGTCTGACAGCGATTTCGAATTAAAGTTACAGTTACTGATCGGTCACCCGACCGATCAGGGTAATCCCTGAACGATCAGGCTCCAGCCTGATAGGTCCACAGTGAGAAACTGGGAATCGCAGATTCTTGTGATCGGTCACCGGACCGATCCACAGTGTTGCAGGGATTCCCAGCCTTCGCAGGCCAGATCTCCCTGATCGGTCACCTGACCGATCAGGAGCCATCCTGATCGGTCACCTGACCGATCAGGAGCCATCCTGATCGGTCAAGGTGAGAAACCTCGTGACAATTTGATCGGTCATGAGGACCGATCAAGGGTTCTCTGATCGTTCACCAGAACGATCTGAACCCAAACAGAAGCCAAACCAAATACTTCTGTTCTCTCCCTGATCGGTCACCAGACCGATCAGCCTTCCCTGGATCGGTCACCAGACCGATCCACGACAGGAGTTCGTTCCAACTCCCTGATCGGTCACCAGATCGATCCAGAGACTCCCAATTCAACTCTAAGTCAAGAGAACGGCTCCCTAGCCTTCTCTGACTCGTGCTTAGTCCCCCGGACCAAGATTCCGTGCCCAGCTTCACTCACCGGGACTTCATTCAACCTAGCTTCACTCACCAGGTTTTCGGTCACCCGGCTTCACTCACTGAGATTTCAATCAACCTAGCTTCACTCACTAGGACCTGGCTTCACTCACCAGGATTTCTTTCCGGCTTCACTCACCGCGATTTCAACCTAGCATCACTCACTAGGATTTCCGTCACCTGGCTTCACTCACCAGGACCCGACTTCACTCATCGGGATTTCAATCAACCTGGCTTCACTCACCAGGACCCGGCTTCACTCACCGGGATTTCTTTCACCTGGCTTCACTCACCAGGACCCGGCTTCACTCACTGGGATTTCAACCTAGCTTCACTCACTAGGGTTTCGTGCCCAGTCCCCGACCAGGACTTAATCCGAATTCACTCAACCAAACTTAAATCGTTGTCAACACCAAAACAACAATCGGGCCAGACTGCATTGTAGGACCGGTGCCGTCGATAGAGGGGGGGTGAATATCGAACGTGAAAATTACTCGCAGAAACTTCGTAGAAAAACTTGGATCGTTATGAACTTAAAACATTAGTAGCACAGCGGAAAAGTAAATAAAAGAAATAAAGCAAGACAGTGACACAGCGTATTTTTACTTGGTTCCCGACCCCCCAGGGTCAGTACATCCAAGGCCTATGCACGGGAACGCCCGTCCACTATTGGTCTCCTTCCCGGACTTTCTGGAGGCGGAGAAACCCGACTTACAGTGCAAGTTTACAATCAAAAGATAAATAAAATTAAGTGCGGAAAATAAAAGCAAACCAGCAAGACAAAGTCTGAAGCTCGGCCGATCTGGACCTCCGAAGTGCCGCGCACTTCCTCCTGGAGCCTCCCGGTCATAGAGCTTCGTCTCTAGCGCGTTGTCGTCGGTCAGAATGCTTGGAATCGCTCTTGGAATTTGTGTTTCAAGCAGAGGGGTCGAAGCCCCTTATATAGGCCTCCTGGGGGCGCCCTGGACGTTGGGGGCGCCCCGATAAACCCGGTCAAACTTTATCCCCGCGTCGACCTTGCCGCAGCTGATAAAACCTTTGACCAAGGCGCCCCGAACCTCCCGGGCACCCTCATGAAGGCTTATCTGTGTTTCAGACTCGAAACAGCAAAAGCAGGTTTGAACCCGGGCGCCCCGCTTGACACCTGTTCTGCCTGCTTCACAAGACACTGCATTTTCTCTTTGGCTGAGGGCGCCCCCACTGTTGGGGGCACCCTGGATGCATGGGGGCACCCCCAACACTGGGGGCGCCCTGCTTCAGGGCTTCCAGCCTGCTTCGCTTGCTTTGTCTTCCAATCTTGGTACCTGCAAGATACAAAACCACAAAGCACATATACACATAATATTAGGCTTAAGGATTTGGTTCTGACTTCGAATCTCCATGAAACCCTAGGTCGAACCGGCACAAGTTCCCATCCCTGAGAACTTGCCCTTCACCTACTCCTTTCAGGAGACGGTTGCCACCCAGTCCTTCGGGTAGACTTTTGCTTAGCTTCCGATACCTCCAGACCTCGAGACGCCCAAACCCTGACCCGTCTCTACTCCTGTCCTTAGTCATCACTCAGCTAAGTTGCTCAGTCCCTTGGACCAAGACTTCATTACCTAGCAGTCCTTCGCCAGGTGCCTAGCAGTCCTTCGCCAGGTCTTCATTCCCTAGAAGTCCTTCGCCAGGGGCCTAGCATTCCTTCGCTAGGTCTTCTATTCCTAGCAGCCCTTCGCTAGGTCTTCTATGCCTAGCAGCCCTTCGGTAGGTGCCTAGCAGCCCTTCGCTAGGTCTTAACGTTTTGATACCTAGCAGCCCTTTGCTAGGTGCCCAGCAGCCCTTCGCCAGGTCTTGGGGTTTCGATACCTAGCAGCCCTTCGCTAGGTGCCCAGCAGCCCTTCGCTGGGTGGTATCAGAGCAGTTCATGAAGATCATGAAGTGAACCTTTCCTCTGTGTCTTTAGGGCTTATGAAAGTCAAAGAGACAGATAAATTTTTGAACATATAATTTTTACAACATAAACCTTTTTCCGAAAAATAAAAGTGATAATGATTTAAAGCTCAGTTTTCGAAAAGTATTTTCAAATTATAGTAATGTTTAAAGTGTAGTTTTCGAAAACCAAAAAAAATGAAAAGCACTCCCCCTGTACCCGATACCGTTTGACTCTATCTAAGTGCCTTAAGGAACTTTAGTGTTGTCCTAAGAGGCTTGTGTCTAATTGCGTGAGTCAAACAATTTTGAAAAGATATAATTTTTGAAAACATATAATATGTATATTCAATCAGATAAGCATGAATTCCATAAAAATATTATTATGTTGAAGCACTATTTTGAAAAAAATATTTTTAGGAAAATATTCTAATAATTTTGAAAAACAATTTTGAAGAATATTTTTCAATTCATTAGTCCTTAACATCTCACCCATTTTAGATGTATCAATACAGCAAGCATGGTTGCCTTATAGGTGTATTGTGAGATGCTTGAATCATTTTTCTTAATTTATTTTTAATTCTAAGATTTAATTGAAGCTTGTGTTAGATTTGAATTTGACAAGAAGTAACTTAAATTTTAAATTTCAAAAATCAGCTTCCAGGTCTTGGTGAGGCACTAGGCCTTCTTTGGCCGTAGCCTTATTGGATCATCAACCCTTTCCTTGACAAAGCCTTTCAATGAAAGTTCATTTTCAAAATTACTTGTTAAAAAATTCTGATCTAACTAGTTTGGGTCTTGGATCGGTAGCTTCGGCTAGTTTCACCAGTCTAAAGAGACCAAGTGTACTTGATCTTATTAGAATTAGCTTCCCTAACGTACTATCAACTCACCACCACCCAATACCAGGTCGATCAAGATTCAATTATTCTTTTTCCTATAGCCGTTCTAATATATGCATAAAATTTAAATATGAATGACATGTCATATATTTAAAAGAAGTAGCAAATGCATGGCATGACAATTATGCATGAGTCAAACAAGTCCAATCATTTTATTTAAGTTTCTAATGATGTATCAAATTCCCGATTTGATACATGTCGTGTGAACCCGCGAATATGTCAACCCACCTTGATATATTTAATGTTATTAATTTTAATTGTTATAGTTTTGGGTAAAGTTTTAGTTTAGTTCAAATTTATTTAAGAGTTAGTTGGATTCAAGTTAATTAAGAATTAATTTGAATTTAATTAGGATTTAATTTGAATTAATTTGTATTTAATTAGGATCTAATTTGAATTAATTTGTATGTAATTAGGATTATTTTGAATTTAAATTGAATTTAATTAGGATTTAATTTGAATTAATTTGTATTTAATTAGGATTAATTTGAATTAATTTGTATTTAATTAGGATTTAATTTGAATTAATTTGTATTTAATTAGGATTAATTTGAATTAATTTGTATTTAATTAGGATTAATTTGAATTTAATTTGAATTTAATTAGGATTTAATTTGAATTAATTTGTATTTAATTAAGATTTAATTTGATTTTAATTTTAATTTAAATAGGATTTAATTTGAATTTAATTAGGATTTAATTTGAATTAATTTGTATTTAATTAAGATTTAATTTGATTTTAATTTGAATTTAATTAGGATTTAATTTGAATTTGAATAATTAAGATTTAATTTATTTTGAATTTGAATAATTAAGATTTAATTAATTTTGAATTTGAATAATTAAGATTTAATTCGAATGATTAAGGTTGAAATGATTAATTAATAATTGTGGATTTAAATTCATCATTTTCATTATTTCGAAGATTTCTTCTTCATCTTTATCTACCTTTTCAAGTTTTTCTAGTAATTTTGATTTATTTGAATTTTTGTAATTTTTATTGACTATGACCTTTATCTTAGAAAATTCTATCTCCTCTTCAACATTAGATCTTTCAATGTCCTCAACATAGGTGGAGTAATTTGGGCCACTAATTAAGGTTTTGTAATAATCTTCAATATTTTCTATGATTAAGTTATTATCTAGGAGAATTTCATCTTTGAATTTATCCTCAGAATTATTCTCAGACATATCTTCAATATTTTCAAGAAATTCAAAATTAATTTCTGGATTATCCTTAAAGTTTTCAAAATTAATTTCTAGATTATCCTTAAGGTTTTCAAATTTGAATTCAGAATTATCCTTAGGATTTTCGAGTTTGAATTTCGAATTATCCTTAGGATTTTCGAGTTTGAATTCCAAATTATCTTTATGATTTTCGAATTTGAATTCAAATTTATCCTTAGTTTTAATTTTATCAGAATTAAAATTTTCAGAATTAATTTCTGGATTATCTTTAGAATTTTTAAATTCGAATTTAGAGTTATACAACGGATTTTCAAATTTGGATTCATAATTATCTAAAGGATTCTCAAATTTAGGATTATCCTTAAGATTTTTGAATTCAGATCTATCTGAATTAAAATTATCAGATTTATCTGAATTAAAATTATCAGAATTATCTAAATTAAAATTATCAGAATTATCTGAATTAAAATTATCAACATTTATTTTAGTAATTGCTAAATTAATATTCTGAATTAAATAATTAATTTCTGAAATTTTAGTCGTGTTTGTATTTTCTAATTTTTCATGCAAAATATTAATTTTACTATGCAGTAAATCTAATTTATCAGAAAAATTAACTACTTATCACAAGGCAGTGCAGGAAAATTAAAGATTTTTGGAACATAAATCTTGCGTACCTTCGCCAGACATTTGTTCTTGTAGTGTCCGGATTTTCCGCACTTGAAGCATTGTACGTGATCCTTGTTTTTCCGGACTCCTGGCGCTGGTACCTCCTTTGCCGCCGGTGGTGTAGATCGAGTCTTACGAGTAGGGCACTGATTTTTATAGTACCCTCTCTCCCTGCATGTGAAACAAATAATATGCAATTTAAAATTAGACATTAAAAAAAAATTACGTGATTCACCCCTGGACTCCCCCTCAACTCCTGGCGTAGTTGTTCCGTCGGCGGTTAGTCCGGTGAAGAGCGACTCGACTCTGATACCAATTGTAGGACCGGTGCCGTCGATAGAGGGGAGGTGAATATCGAACGTGAAAATTACTCGCAGAAACTTCGTAGAAAAACTTGGATCGTTCTGAACTTAGAACATTAGTAGCACAGCGGAAAAGTAAATAAAAGAAATAAATTAAGACAGTGACACAGCGGATTTTTACTTGGTTCCCGACCCCCCAGGGTCAGTACATCCAAGGCCTATGCACGGGAACACCCGTCCACTATTGGTCTCCTTCCCGGACTTTCCGGAGGCGGAGAAACCCGACTTACAGTGCAAGTTTACAATCAAAAGATAAATAAAATTAAGTGCGGAAAATAAAAGCAAACCAACAAGACAAAGTCTGAAGCTCGGCTGATCTGGACCTCCGAAGTGCCGCGCACTTCCTCCTGGAGCCTCCCGGATGTGAAAATTACTCGCAGAAACTTCGTAGAAAAACTTGGATCGTTCTGAACTTAGAACATTAGTAGCACAGCGGAAAAGTAAATAAAAGAAATAAAGCAAGACAGTGACACAGCAGATTTTTACTTGGTTCCCGACCCCCCAGGGTCAGTACATCCAAGGCCTATGCACGGGAACGCCCGTCCACTATTGGTCTCCTTCCCGGACTTCCGAAGGCGGAGAAACTCGACTTACAGTGCAAGTTTACAATCAAAAGATAAATAAAATTAAGTGCAGAAAATAAAAGCAAACCAACAAGACAAAGTCTGAAGCTCGGCCGATCTGGACCTCCGAAGTGTCGCGCACTTCCTCCTGGAGCCTCCCGGTCATAGAGCTTCGTCTCTAGCGCGTTGTCGTCAGTCAGAATGCTTGGAATCGCTCTTGGAAGTTGTGTTTCAAGCAGAGGGGTCGAAGCCCCTTATATAGGCCTCCTGGGGGCACCCTGGACGTTGGGGGCGCCCCGATAAACCCGGTCAAACTTTATCCCCGCGTCGACCTCGCCGCAGCTGATAAAAACCATTGACCAGGGCGCCCCGGACCTCTCGGGTGCCCTCATGAAGGCTTATTTGTGTTTCGGACTCGAAACAGCAAAAGCAGGTTTGAACCCGGGCGCCCCGGACGCTCCCCGACTGTTGGGGGCGCCCTGGATGCATGGGGGCGCCCCAACACTGGGGGCGCCCTGCTTGAGGGCTTCCAGCCTGCTTCGCTTGCTTTGTCTTCCAATCTTGGTACCTGCAAGATACAAAACCACAAAGCACATATACACATAATATTAGGCTTAAGGATTTGGTTCTGACTTCGGATCTCCACGAAACCCTAGGTCGAACCGGCACAAGTTCCCATCCCCGAGAACTTGCCCTTCACCTACTCCTTTCAGGAGACGGTTGCCACCCAGTCCTTCGGGTGGACTTTTGCTTAGCTTCCGATACCTCCGGACCTCGAGACGCCCAAACCCTGACCCGTCTCTACTCCTGTCCTTAGTCATCGCTCAGCTAAGTTGCTCAGTCCCTTGGACCAAGACTTCATTACCTAGCAGTCCTTCGCCAGGTGCCTAGCAGTCCTTCGCCAGGGGCCTAGCATTCCTTCGCTAGGTCTTCTATTCCTATTAGCCCTTCGCTAGGTGCCTAGCAGCCCTTCGCTAGGTCTTCTATGCCTAGCAGCCCTTCGGTAGGTGCCTAGTAGCCCTTCGCTAGGTCTTCTATGCCTAGCAGCCCTTCGCTAGGTCTTAAGGTTTCGATACCTAGCAGCCCTTTGCTAGGTGCCCAGCAGCCCTTCACTAGGTGCCTAGTGTTAGTGATATGAGTGAAGTGTCCTAAGGCAATCGCCTTATGATGTAAACATTTATTTTAATAAATGATAATTCACTATTTGAGTATACATGTTTTGTGTATTTGATTGGGATCTTAAACTCATATACTGAATGTCCGCCATACAATTCACAGCATAAGAGAATTTGTGATGGGATCACAACTAGTGATTATCTCTAAATGTGCAAATGTGAATTGTTGGAAATATCCCTAGTCGATGAATTGATAAATACGGACACTATCAATTCTGTTGAGACTAGCATGGGTTATTCTCTATTCAGCTGATTCTCACTGGCTGGTGACATTGGGATGTCCGGAGATAAACATGGATGCTAGTTAAGGGAACTAGTTCATTGGAGTGACTAGCTGTAAGACTTCATATGGGAATCTACATGTAGATATGTCAATGAAGATCTTACTGCGGCTTAAGTGCGATGTTCCTTTGACTTGCGGTGTTCAAGTCATCTTGGTCATGGAGACTTATACTTTGACATCTTAAGCAAGCATCTCCAAGGAGGTGTGGACCCAGGATGATCGGGTATAAGCCGAAGTGCCCGAAGATGTTTGAACAGCCTACAAAGGATTCACCACTCCTTGCGAGGAGATGTATACCCAGGCCTATCGTCGGATTGTTACTCAAAGCCTCTGGCCAGAGCATATCATGTTAAGAGTGCGAGTCTCTTAAATACATGAGAGTAATTAGAAATCCAAAGGACGAGAAAGACACTACTTGGGCTAGGTGTGACGTAATCAGCCTAGTGGGGACTGACACCATTGACCGTGTCCTGAACCAAGTGGGTATAAGGTGGTGAAGGGAATGGGGCACGATTCATTAGAGCTGCTGAAGGGTTTCAGAATAATTTCTTCTGAGGTCAAACCGTTGATCTTTCGATTAATTGGGGATCATGATGTACTACTAGGTGCCACTCATGATCGTTCTATAATTAATGGGTTAATTATAGACGACCAACATAAATCGAAAGCCTATTTAGTCACACGCAATACGAGTAATCCGAGGGATTTAAAACGAGTTGAAAATTGGATTTTCCGATCAAGAGAAACGAGTCGAATCTGAGTTAGTCAGAGGCGCAATGGAAGCCAAAAATGGCTAAGTCTTTTGAAGGCTTTTTGGGCGAATTAAATGAGTTTAATTCGCGGTTTGTTGGGTTGGTTTTGGCCGGTGAAAGAGGGTGTTAAACACTCTTTGGTGACCGGCCAAATAAGAGGAGAAAAACCAATTTAATTGGTTTAATTAATAAAATAAATCTAGTGTGATTTATTTTATAAATTATGGATAAATAAATTTGTATAAAGAAATTTATATAAATAAAATTTATAGAAATTTATTCTTTTATGGAAGATTAAAATAATCCACGAATTGGTTTATTTTAATTTTATAAAATCAATTATGAATTGATTTTTCCATAATAAGAAAGTTTATAAATTTCTTATAAAATTTATTCCATAATTTAAAGAGAAGAAGAATTAGTTTTTATTATAAATTAGTTTATAATAAAGACTCGGTTTAAACGGAATGATTAATAAGAAAATTTATAAGATAAATTTCTTATAACTAATTCCGTTTAGAGGGAGACTTAGCAAAGGAGTTGCTACTATATAAAGGAACCAAAGGCTAGCCCTTATTCCAATCAATTAAGAGATCAATTGGAGCTCTCCCTCTCTCTCTTCTCTTATCTCCTCCTTCTCTTCTTCTTTCCTTAGGGTCGGCGCACCCTAGTTCCTCTAGGGCCGGCGCCCAATCACAACACCAAGAAGGTGTTGCCGTGAACCACTAGAAGAAGAAGAACCCGAACAAGAAGAAGAAGAAGCGGATAGCGACTCCTCTCCTCTTGGAATTTGATTCCGTTACTTCTTGTTGGTTAGTTTCCTATACTTTCTCTTGTTCATCTAGTTGTGCCTTCCGAGGATCTAGTAGTTCTCGTCGGCACAAAACTCGCGACTTTGTGAAGTCATCCCGAAGAGAACTCGGCGTGGACGCGAATAGAGGTGGAGCTTCCAAGGGACGCTACGGTTGGATCTCGTCCCTTACTTCGAGTTACGAGAGGTACATGGTAAATTAGTTTACTTTTCCGCAAAGTTTTATTTTATGATTATGTCAACACACCATAAGATTGCATGCTAGATACGAAGTTAAAATAATTTAGGAAATTATTTTATGCAAACTCTTCCGCTGCACGTAAAAATTTTAAATTTTACGAACTCGTATCCTTGTTGACATGCACCCGGTCCCAATAGTGGTATCAGAGCCGGTTAGTGTTCGACTTAATCATATAATTGTTTTGTGGAGAACTTTGTTATGATCTCAATTTCGGAAAATTTTTCCAATTATGGAAACTTTCAAATTATAATAAATTTTAGAATTAGGAATTTCAAAGTTTGGAAATCCTCATGAAATTTCGCAAACGTTTGAAATTTTCTAGTTTCTAAATTTTTATAATAATTGTGAAAATTTCCCATCTTTGGAAACTTTCCAATTTTGGAAAATTTTCTATTTTAGAAATTTTCCAACTTTGGAAATATGTAAGTTTTCTTTGTACCAGAAACTTACAATTATTCTGAAAACCTATTTTCGAAATCTCGCAATTTTGGGCACTTTCTTTTAAGAAAGTCTAGACAAATTCATGGACAGTTAATTGACAATTAAATTTGAATTGGTTTTTAAATTGACAACAAAATTCTTTGCTTTGGATTGAGCCTCGGGGAGCCGTCCAATTTAGAGTTAGTTGTTGTAATTTAATTTCCCAATTTTAATTGAAATTGTCATGTTTGATTTGGATTGAGCCTCGGGGAGCCGTCCAATTGGATTTACAACACTTTACTTTTCTTTAGGTATCTGAGCCTCGGGGAGCCACCCTTAGAAAACGATTTGTTGTAATTAATTAAATCCATGAATAAAATATGTTTTAAGAGGTGATGCTCTTACATATTGTTGTCTCCAAAATTAATTAGGAAAATGGTTTCCTATAGAGTTTTCTTAAATGAGATTTTCATGAAAATAATATGTAGTTGAATTAAGGGATTTGTCTCTTAATTTAATAAGATTTGATTTATAGAAATCAAAGTCTTGAACATATTATTTCCAAAATTAATTATGACAATTTAGGAAATTGTTTCCCAAAACAATTCCTTTAATATAGTATGAAATAGAATTAGGAAATCCGGTTCCTAATTCAATTAATGAGACTTGATAACTTGAGTCACATACATACTTTATTAAGGAAATCGTTAGTCATGACACATGTCATGAATGTGCTTAGAAAAGATGAGACCAAAACCCCTTACAAAATATTAAGGCAAACACCTTCCATTAATATGGTTAGAATCGGAGTTTTGTTTCTCGCTTGGGTTGATGGACACATCCATGCCCGACTTGAACCTTAACATGTTCAAACCATGGAATTAGTTTATGAATAATATAGTTGGAGTCAGAGGTCAATCCTTAGTTTTGGTTGTTGGACACATCCAAGCCTGACTAAATGGTTGAATGAGCTCCAACCATATTAAAACTATTTCTTGATTAATGGGTCAGCCTTAAGCTTGGAGCATCGATTTGTTGTGCCACAGCCAAGGTCGATGTAAAGAGAGGTGCAGTTGGGTGCTATGTATATGATGCATACTTGTTAATGAGTTAACAACCCAATGATTTATGCAAACATTCAATTAGTTGATAGCATAACGTGATAGTTACATATATGTGATATGTAATCGGTATAATTACCTACCTTCATAGCTAAGGAAAACTTGATGGCCACAGCCATGGTGATTCTTATCTATGGTTGGATATCAACCTATTTGGAGATATTCCTACGATCTCCCGAATTGATAATAAGGGTTATTCAATTTGAAAAATAAATAGGATTTTATGTATGTTGATACATTCTTTAATAAATCTTCTCACATAATCTCAATTTGTATTTCTAGGATAATCACTCGATCATGTCTTCTCTGAACTTGCGTTCCATTTTGGACACCAATAAACTGACTGGGCCGAACTACATGGACTGGCTTCGAAACCTGAGGATAGTCCTCAAGGCAGAGAAGCTTGCTTATGTCCTTGAAGAACAACTTCCCACCCATCCTCCAGAGAATGCAACTCCAGACCAATTGTTGGCCTATCAGAAACATGTGACCGATTCTGAACTTGCGAGTTGCATCATGCTAGCCTCTATGGTACCTGAGTTGCAAAAGCAGCATGAGCATATGGATGCTAATACCATCATCTTCCATCTTCATGAGTTGTTTGAAGAGCAGGCGAGATCCGAAAGGTTCGAAGTCT
>JAGFNQ010004300.1:0-58224 GCA_024364735.1 Boesenbergia rotunda
TGACTTAACAATTGAACCAACTTCTGAATCAGTTGAACCAACAATGAACCCAGAATTGAACCTATTGGACCAGCTGGACCTGAAGCTGAGACAAGTACTAGAAAAACCAAGAAACCCAGACTCAGTCACCCAACTGACCATTGTAGGTGATCCAATCTTAGGAGTCAGAACTAGAGCTTCCTATAGAAATCTTAGTCAAATAGCCATGATTTCAAAGATTGAACCTAAGACTATTGAGGAAGCCCTACCTGATCCTGACTGGATCTTAGCCATGCAAGAAGAGCTAGCCCAATTTGAGAGAAACAAGTCTGGGAGTTAGTACCTAAACTAAGGGCAAATCCGTAATTGACACTAAGTGGGTATTTAGGAATAAGTTAAATGACCAAGGTGAAATAACCCGAAATAAAGCCGCTTAGTAGCTAAGGGATTCAGTCAAGTAGAAGGGTTGGATTATGATGAAACCTATGCCCCTGTAGCTAGACTTGAGTCTATTAGGATGTTACTAGCCTTTGCATCCCATAAAGGATTCAAATTATACCAAATGGATGTAAAGTCAGCCTTCTTGAATGGGCTCATAAGGAAGAAGTCTATGTAGGACAACCCCCAGGATTTGAGGATATAGAAAAACCAGATTATGTCTATAAACTTAGCAAAGCCCTTTATGGACTAAAACAAGCACCTAGGGCCTGGTATGAAAGACTATCCAACTACTTGATTTCTAAAGAATTCAAACAAGGTCAAATTGACCCAACCTTGTTTGTTAAAATTTTAGAAAAGGATATATTTATTGCCCAAATTTACGTAGACGATATAATATTTGGATCAACTAATTCTAAATTTCTAAAAGAATTTGTAACAATAATGGAAAATGAGTTTGAAATGAGTTTAGTTGGGGAACTCAATTTCTTCTTAGGGTTACAAATCAAACAAACTAAGGACGGAAATTATGTACATCAAACTAAATATGCTAAAGAACTAATTAAGAAATTTAAAATGGATAACTCTAAAAGTATAAATACCCCAATGGCCACAAATGTGAAAATAGATAATGACCCTGATGGCAAACCAGTAGACCTAAAACTTTATAGAAGTATGATAGGAAGTCTACTATACCTTACAGCCAGCAGACCTGATATACTTTTTTCAGTAGGAATGTGCGCTAGGTACCAAACCTGTGCTAAGGAAACTCACTTAGCAGCCCTAAAACGAATTTTAAGATACATTAAGGGCACCCTAAATGTAGGGATATGGTACCCTAGGACTTCATCCTTTAAGTTGTCAGGATACTCTGATTCTGACTATGCTGGTTGTAAATTAGATAGAAAAAGTATAAGTGGAAGCTGCCAACTCTTAGGAAACAGCTTAGTAAGTTGGTGCAGTAGAAAGCAACACTGTGTTGCGTTATCCACAACTGAAGCTGAATATGTAGCCCTAGGAGAATGTGTAGCTCAACTCTTATGGATGATGCACACTCTTAAAGACTTTCAGCTAGACTACAATCAGACCCAAGTTAATATTGACAATATTAGCTCAATTAACTTAACCAAAAACCCAATTCAACATTCTAGAACCAAACACATAGAAGTAAAACATCACTTTGTAAGAGATCACGTAGCTAGGGGTGAAATAGTCCTTAAGCATGTAGACTCCAAGTCCAACCTAGCTGACATATTCACTAAACCCTTACCTGAGTCTGAGTTCAGCTCACTAAGAAGGCAGTTAGGATTATGCTTAGTAGAATAGAATCATTTGGTTTTTGCTTTAATTTTAAAATGTTTTAAATTGATCTTAAATTGTCTTAATTGACTCTAAAATGTTTAAAAAAAAAAGGTTTTACTTTGGTTTTAAAATTTTGTTCCCTTTTTTGACTTAGTTTTATTTCAAAATTACCCCCTTCAAAACTAGGGTTTTCTTCGAAATGGACTTAGACTAGGCTCTAACCCTAGAATTGCATGCACCTATAGATCTAGAAGCCAGCATCTCACAAGCACCTTAGGGTACTTTGAGTGATAACCTAGAAAGGGTTGAGATGCTTAGGTCTTTGCCTCAATTCAAGATGCTTTAAGTCAGTGCATCGGCAGCAATTGGGGCACTAAATGAACAGCAATCAAGTTAAGTATCAAGTTTAGACAAATCTAACTTGAACAGCTCACTTAACTTGACTAACCCTAGCAAAAGCTACTGTTTATAACAGTTAGTAAGTAGCTAATTGGGTTAGACAGGTCCCTAAAAGATTTAACCAGACTTAGGTCCTAGTTTGTTTCAGTACAGCAAATGCGTTATTTAATTATTGCAAATATTTCTTCTGTATTTTTTTGATATATGTCAAAGGGGGAGAGTTGGAAAGGAAAGAGGGAACCCAAAAAGTTTTTCTCAAATTTTTTCCTTTATTCAAAAAGTTTAACCTCAAAGTTAGAAATTCAAAGCTCAAATTTATCCTGTAAAAATTTCTAACTCTGAATTATTTCTAAACTTAAAGCTTAATTTTTTTTAAAAAATTTCTAACTCTGAAGTGTTATTAATTTTTGCTCAAAATTATTCTTTGAAATTTTCTAAGTCTGAAGTTTTTCCAAAACTGAAAATTTTCCAAAGTCTGAAATGTTTCTAAAACTGAAAATTTGTCTAAAGTTTTCTAAGTCTTCCAAACTTAGAACATCATTTCAAAAAACTTAGCAGATTTCCCAACTTATTATCAAAACATGAAATCTTCTAAGTACTTAACTCAAACCACCTACTTTTGAAAAATCTAGGGGGAGATTTCTTCCAGGGGGAGGGAATCTAACTTAGGATTTCAATTTCAGCATTTTTTCCTTAACTTTTTGAACTAGGTTGCCATATATCAAAAAGGGGGAGATTGTTGGTGCAGAATGCACCCAAGTCAAACCTGTGTTTTGATATTGGCAAAATGGTTCAAAAGTTAAGGGTCAGTTGTTGTCTAACAAGTTTCTTGAGTGTACAGGAAAAGCCCTAGCAAAGGAATGCTAGGCACTGGCGAAGGAATGCCAGACAGGAAAAGCCCTAGCAAAGGACTGCTAGGCTCTGGCGAAGGACTGCCAGAATGGACAAACCCTAGCGAAGGAATGCTAGGCACTGGTGAAGGGCTGCCAGAAGAAAAGACCTAGCGAAGGGCTGCTAGGCACCAAGTGAAGGGCAGCTTGGCAACTCAAGACCTGGCGAAGGACTGCCGGGCAAAAGTCGAACTGGAGGAGCCGGTTGGCACCAGGTAAATTCTCCCGAGAGGAGTAGGTGAGGACGCATTCCCCTTGAGGGAACATTAGGTGTCGGTTCGACCTAGGGCTCCATTTTGGAGACCAAAGTCAGAACCAAGGCAGCTAAGGCTGTATAAACTAACATAATATTTGCTGTTTTGGACTAACCCTGGATGCAGGACCGAAGGACTGTGTATCTGCAGCTCAGAGAGCCTCAAAGGAGTGAGGCAGTAGCTGGGCAGGGCGCCCCGAAGTTTCTGGGCGCCCCCAGAGTCAACCCAAGTCAGCAGACCAAGAAAAAAGCTCCGACAGCAGCATTTCGGGGTGCCCCGATTGTTCCGGGCGCCCCGCGCGCTCCGGGCGCCCCGCGTGTCGCGGACGCCCCCAGTGCCACGCCGACTATCAGCTGCCCTCGCGAAGCCAAAGGATGAGGCTTTGACCGGTCAACCCGGGCGCCCCGCACGCTCGGGGCGCCCCGGTCAAAGCTGATCCCGAAGATGAAGCGATCACCGGATCGGAAGCCACGTGGGGGGCGCCCCCGTCGACCAGGGCGCCCCCAGGCCCTATATAAAGGGCCCTCGACCTCCTTCTTCAATGCATCAATTGCTTCGACACTTCTGCGCTCTTCTGCTTCCGCGACACGCTCCAGAAATCTTCCAACTCAAGCTGACGACGTCCCGCTGCTCCGAAACTTCAATCTACATCGGACGTCGGTAACGAAGAGCTGTATTTAAAGTTTACTAAACTGTTCTTGTTATAATCTTTCTTGTAAACTTTTACGAACTTATAGAATTGCCCGTAGAAAACGGTCAACGACCGTGGGCCTTGGAGTAGGAGTCGACCCAGGCTCCGAACCAAGTAAACCGACTGTGTTTGCATTGTTCTGTTTTTCTTTTATTTCCGCTGCGCACCCGCTCTTTTTAAATCCGAACGATTTGCGACATTCACCCCCCCCCTCTATCGCATCTCTCGATCCAACACTTAGTCCCTAGACCTAAGAAGACCACCATCATTGGAACCAAATGGGTCTTCAAAAACAAATTGAACCATAAGGGAGAAATCATTAGAAACAAGACACGCTTGGTAGCCAAGGGCTACAGTCAAGTTGAAGGCCTTGATTATGATGAGACCTATGCTCCCGTGACACGATTAGAATCCATCCGATTGATGCTTGCATTTGCAGCACATCGTGGCTTCAAATTATATCAAATGGATGTCAAATCGGCCTTTCTAAATGGTTTGATTTGAGAAGAGGTCTACGTCGAACAACCTCTGGGGTTTGAGAGTTCCGAATTTCCAAACCACGTGTTCAAGCTCAAAAAGGCACTTTATGGCCTTAAACAAGCACCCCGAGCTTGGTATGAGCGGTTGTCGACATTCTTAATTGAGAAGGGCTTCGTTAGAGGCCAAATAGACCCTACGCTATTTCTACGAAGAGATGGTGACAATATTTTTGTAGCCCAAGTATATGTCGATGACATAATTTGTGGCTCAAATAATAAGGGCTATTTAAATGAGTTCATTGGACACATGGAGAGTGAATTTGAAATGAGTCTAGTGGGAGAATTGACTTTCTTCCTTGGACTTGAAATCAAGCAAACTCGCGATGGTATCCATGTGCACCAATCAAAGTATACACAAGAAATGCTTCGAAAATTCAATATGAGTGATTCAAAAGAGGAAACCACTCCTATGGCTACAAACACAAGATTAGACAATGATGAGAGTGGTAAACCCGTTGATTTAACTCAATATCGAAGCATGATAGGCAGTTTGCTATACCTTACAGCTAGTCGACCTGATATACTATTTGCTGTGGGTATGTGCGCTAGGTATCAAGTTTGTGCCAAGGAATCTCACTTAATCGCTGTTAAGTGAATTTTGAGATATCTCAAGGGCACAATTGGAGTCGGTCTATGGTACCCCTGTACCGAATCATTTGATTTAATTGGCTATACGGATTCCGACTACGCTGGATGTAAGTTGGACCGGAAAAGCACAAGTAGGGGTTGTCAATTCTTAGGTTTGTCCTTAGTAAGTTGGTCAAGTCGGAAGCAACATTGTGTTGCTCTCACCACGACCGAGGCAGAATATATCGCCATGGGAGAGAGTGTATCACAATTGTTGTGGATGATACATACTTTAGAGGACTATGGATTGAGTTACAAGGGTGTCCAAGTGTTATGCGATAACATAAGCACAATTAACTTAACCAAGAATCCAGTCTATCATTCTAGGACCAAACATATTGAGGTGCGTCACCACTTCATTAGGGATCATGTAGCTAGGGGAGATATTGTACTCTCTCATGTAGAGTCCAAATCAAACCTAGCCGACATTTTCACTAAACCACTTCCCGAAAATGAATTTAGTTTCCTAAGACGGGAGTTGGGAATGTGTCGTGCTTCATAGGGTTGAATTACATTCAAAACCCTTCATGATTATTTCGAAATTGTTGGGAAACAATTGGGTAATTTGGGAACATCTCACACAAACTATAAGGTTTACCAAAACGTTTTTGTTTGCTAGATATGGGGTGAGATGTTAGGTTCAACTAAATTTCTCAAAATATCAATGCATCCCTTGAGAAATTAAGTTGACGAGATAATAATCACTGTGGTGACCAAGTATTGGGAAAACCATTGCATAACATATGTGTATATGTCTCCATGATCATACTCGGACATTCCAATCAAGGAAACTTGATTGGAACATTGGATTTGATACAAACTTAGTTGAAATTGTATGAATGATTGTTGATTGAGTTTGACTCCATTTAGATGGATCAAAATGATTGTTGAATCTATAAGGACTCTTGATCCTTATTCAGGGATCAATTTTAGTCATGAGATCATGTCCAAGTTCGATAAACTTCACCAGATTTCCTTGGAAAGATTCAGAAATTCTAAAACTGAACATTTCAGTTCGTATCAGGGAGTATCAGGAACCCTGATCGGTCATCGGACCGATCATACATAGGGCTGATCGGTCCCCGGACCGATCTGGCTCCTTCCTGTGATGATCGGTCCACAGACTGATCAGCGAGGCAAGCAGTGACCTTCCGGAATTTTGACCAAGTGTTCTGAGCTAGCCTGGATCGGTCCCCGGACAGATCTGACACCCTATGGTGATCGGTCCACAGACCGATCAGGGAGCTCAGAGGTTTCTCTCTGAGCCTACTGTTTGTGTCCTGATCAGACAGCCGACCGATCAGGAGCTCTCCTGATCGGACAACCGACCGATCAGGAGCTCTCCTGATCGGTCACCCGACCGATCAGGCCCAGGTCAGTCCGATCAGGCTATAGCCTGATAGGTCTGGGCGCGATCAGATCGAACGGTGATCCGTTCAGACGCATTAATTTCTGGTTGGTGGACCGATCCACCAACCGATTAACTACGCGAAAACCCTCTCATTGCCAAACCCTAGCGCCGAAACCTCCCACTCGCGCAACCTTTGCTTCGTGCGAGCGCTCTCCAGTGCTTTCGTCTCCCTCTTTCGCGTGCGTGCGAGTTCTCGCGAAGGCTTCTACGGGCGTTTTCTTGCTCCCGGCAAGTTCTCTTTTGCTCGAAGTCTTCTGCGTCTCTGACTTGCGAGCGTCTCCTGCGCAAGCTTGGTTTTTCCACCTTTAAAATCTCACCAATGGCACCTAAGTAAGTTTTGATCTCAGTTTTTTTTCAAAACAGTTTATACATTATGTATATGAAGCTTATCAGGCTCCTGTGTTTGTTCTTGGTGTTGCACCGTGACCCTCTCGTATTTGTCGTGCCCTTCTCTTTTCCATATCCTACCTTGGATCAAATCTCTTATCTTATGATCAACTCCATCTTATATTCACTCTATAATCCTCATGATATGATCAAATTCATCTTTCACCTCATTATTGTCCTCTTTTTGATTTAATATCTACCTTATGATTGGGTCTTACTTATGATGATCAATTCTTAAACTTGTGATTCAACTGATGTTCTTCGACTCAAACCATGTGTGATCACTTCCCTTATTAAATCATGATTGTATGATAAATTCAACTCTTTAGGAAGTCTTCTAAGGGTAAAGAACCTATGGTGGAAAGCTCAAAGGGCAGAGATCTTTCGATAGCTACACCGTCTCCAAGGCCTCCACCACCTCAACATACTCAATTTCAGAGTATTAGTCTTGCTCTCAAATTCCAGTGGCACAATTTCAAATTAATGCCATGTCAAACTATAGACCATTCCTTCATCTATGAACATTGCCCAACCATCCGACACATTATAATCTCCAATCCATTCTTTATCTTGAGAGGCCAATCAACCTTGACTTGGTCTCTGAATTCTATAATAACATGGTGAGTGGAGAGGGCACGGGGTGGAGGACCCGTGTTGCCGGTATTGATCTTGATTTTAATCGATCTATTTTCACTGATTTTCTCGGCTGTCGCCGGTCAGACAATGATTTCTTTCTCTACCCTTATCCTCCTAATCCCCTTCCGGTTCCATTCGATGGAGTGACTCCTGATTCCATCTACGAGTACTTTCTAGGCCATCCTAGGCCAGGGGGTTCTGGTGAGCGCACCCGTGACTTTCCCACTTTTCCTGCTCTTCGTCTTTCCCCTGTTGACTATGTGTTGTTTAAAATCATCACCAATTGTCTCCTTCCAACTACTTCGAAACACCTTGATGAGATTCAACCATTCCACTGCTTGATGCTCTACGGGATACATCAGCAGTTAGACTTTGACCCAGTGGCCTCGGTCTATTCCTCTATCATCGTCCATTGTATGTCGTCCTCCCAGTCAGTCTATATGCCATTCGGCCATATCATCACCGCCTGGCTGGAATCAGTTGGCATCGATGTTTCACAGGGCCGCATTGTGCCCATGATTCGACAGGACTGCCGTCTGGATCGTCGCATGCTCGCTCAGTCCGGCATTGTTCTTGGACCCCAGGGGCTTAGGTGGAAGGCTCGTAGACGCGAGGGGGAGCTACCGAGAGTAGCTAATGACCAGGAGCCGCCAGCTATTACTGCAGATTATGATGAGTGGGCTCCTGATCTACGCTGGCAGGTTGCGGAGATAGAGCGGATGATGAAGCACGAGTTACACATTTCCGAGCTCTGGCGATAGGAGGTCCGCTCCGAGTTTCAGTCTTTTGATCACCGTCTTGATGCCTTAGCATCTGATGTTTCTGAGATGAGTTCACTCCAGGACAGATGGTATGAAGAGTGGTATCATCATACATTTCCTGATGGTGCTTCCCCCAGTGGCCCTTCACCCGGGGATATCATATATATCGATGATTCCGACGATGATGTCGCTGACGATTGATGCTATTCTGTTTGACATTTGACCTTCTGATCTCTTGCCTTGTATGACTCTCAGGCTGTATGCCCCTTGACTTGCTTAGTGTGGCCTTGTGCCACACGTCTATGGATTTAGATGCCTGTGACTTGCATCGTGTTATTTCTTAGGATATTTTATGACCTGATCTTTATAACCTTGATGCATGTTTTATCCCATGATGATATGCTTCTTGTTAATGCTATGCTATATTATCTGCGTTTTTGATCCATAGCTATGTTCATGCTTATGCTACCATGTTCATATGATACATATGCCTGTTTTGCGATGCCTATATCTTTTTGTCATATGTGATCATATGCTTATCAATATTCAATCAAATCCTTGTTGTTTTAGGATACCCCTAGGGTTGAGGGGGAGTATGGTTGAACTTAACAGCCCATCTAGACCCTTTTCATGTTCGACAAAGGGGGAGAGTGTGGTTGGTTAAGTTTAGGATGATCATGTTGTAGGGGGAGGATCTGGATTCCCCTATGATTCTAAATTTGGAAAACCTGATTAAGAATCCCTAAACTTAAAATCGGGTTGTCAAACAACAAAAAGGGGGAGATTGTTGATGCAGTCTGGCCCTGATTGTTGTTTTGGTGTTGACACCGATTTTAGTTTAGGTGGATGATGTTTGATTATGATTAAGTCCTGATCGGGGATCAGGCATGGTATGGAAAATCCTAGTCTGGAGGGCTAGGTGTTGGAAAATCCTAATCTGGAGGGTTAGGTGTTGAAAATCCTAGCTTGGAGGGCTAGGTGAAAAATCCTAACTTGGAGGGTTAGGTGCAAATTCCTATCTTGGAGGATTAGGTGAAAAAGTCCTGGCTTAGAGGGTCAGGTGCCTAGCTTGGAGGGCTAGGTTGGATGATGTTCTAACTCGGAAGGGTTGGGTGAAAAGTCCTAGCTTGGAGGGCTAGGTGAAAAGTCCTAGCTTGGAGGGCTAGGTGAAAAGTCCTAACTTGGAGGGTTAGGTGCAAATTCCCAACTTGGAGAGTTAGATGGAAAAATCCTTAGCTTGGAGGGCTAAGGTGGATGAAACCCTAGCTTGGAGGGCTAGGTTTGACTCCCTGGATCGGTCTGGTGACTGATCAGGGACATTGGCACGCTGCTCCATCGTGGATCGGTCTGGTGACCGATCCAGCGATGTATGATCGGACTGGTGACCGATCAGGGAGCGCACAGTGAGGTTGGGAACCTACTGTGTGGGTCCTGATCGGTCCGGTGACCGATCAGGGAGCAGGCTGCTTCCTTGCTGCCTTGCTCCTGATCGGTCTGGTGACCGATCAGGGAGCGGATAGTGAGTGAGTTCCCTTGCGGATCAGACCCTAGATCGGTCCGGTGACCGATCAGGGATTTAGGATCTGATTAAAAAATCACTGTTCATCTGTCCTGATCGGTCTGAGTGACCGATCAGGCTTCACTCTGATCGGTCGGGTGACCGATCAGGTGTGTATAGCCGCGAGAGCTGGGAATCCCGGCGAAGCAGTGGATCGGTCTGGTGACCGACCCACAAGCCCTGGATCGGTCCGGTGACCGATCACTTTAATTCAAATTGCACTGTTAGACGCGGTCAGAGCGTCTGATCGTATCCGATTCTCTGCTGTTTGCTTCTGATATTTGATTTACTGGTTGATTTACTACTCTAACAGTCTGATTAAGCTGCAGGTGACAGGGGAGTATTCAAACACTCAAGGAGAAGTCAATGGAGGCTTTCCTTAGAGCAGGTTTGTCCGTTTTTCCATCTCAGGTTGCAACGGCCGAGGTGCAGACTGGAGCTGTGACTGGAGCTTGGCTGAGGGAAGCTCAGGGAGTCCAGGGATAGCTCAGTGGTAGCTGGCATTGGCAGATGAGCAGCTGGGAGCTCCAGGGATGGTGTCATCTGATGCTTGGTGGAGAATGAAAAAGGAGAAGAAGACTTCGGCTGAAGTAGAGAAGTGTTCGACAGTTTTTCTGTGTTGAGCTTGCTGAAGTTCTTGCTACGCCTTGTGTTTCTCCACAACTTGCTTGCTGTGTTCCTGAAGTCTTCATCATTTTGAGAAAGCAACCGCAATCGAGAAGCAACCAACTCTTACGTAAGTGCTGGGAGGAATGAACAAGGGGCTTGGAGTCCAACAGTGAGAAGACACGAAGGAGGGAGTCCTTGCGCGAGATCGTCGCTGGGTGGAGCTCAGGATAAGCTCGCTATGTTCTTGTCCTTGCTAGGTGCTGAGTAAGAGTTTTTCTCTGTGTTTCATTAAGCTTAAATCTATATCCTTGTTTGAAATACTGTGGAGAGGTTTCTCCACCGAGAAGGAGGTTGCGTTATATCCGGTGAACACCGGGGCTTGATCTGCCGACGATCAAGGGATCGCCCACCTTAAGGGTACGCCAAGGAGTAGGGGAAAGTTATCCCCGAACCTTGTAAACCCTCTTGTTAGCGACTTTGGTAGTTGTTCTTGCTTGCTTTCATTTCTGTTTTGTTTACTGCACTGCTTCCTTTCTTTTGCTTCTTCCGCTGTGCTACTGATAAGTTGAGTGCAGAAACCTCACAAGTGTTTAAAGTCAAAGGGATTGGCTATATTCACCCCCCCTCTCTAGCCATCAGTTTCCAACACTATTAATTTTATTTGTCAAAAAGTAAGGTTGATAAGATAATAAAATTAATGGGTAAAACCTCGTCTTACAAATGTTTGAATTAGTATACGTCCATACTATCGTGGCATACGAAATTCACAGTGTTTTAAGGTCTTGGTGATTTTAAAATTTTACTATTTAAGGAATCAATATTATTTTAAAATCTAATGTTTTGACCATTGTGATTCTCAGGATTTTTCAAAATAGCTTTTAATCCACTTGCTGTGATTTTAAAAGAAAACAAATTTACTGGTCCAAATTATATTGATTAGAAATGGAACTTGGACATTGTCTTGACTGCTGAGGAGTACAAATTTATACTTTTTGAGATCTGTCCTGATAAGCCAAGTGATAATTCTACTGAAGAGGAGAGAGAACGATATAAGAAGTGGGTAAAGGCAGATGAGATAACGCGGTGTTATATTTTGGCCTCCATGTCAAATGTGCTGCAACATCAACATCAGGCTTTTTCTACTGCTTATGACATAATGATCAATCTCAAGGAATTCTTCGGACACCAGAATCGGGCTGCCAGGCAAGAGGCCATGAGAAACTTGATGACGACCACCATGGCTGAGGCCCGTGAGGGATCTTGTCCACAAGATGATGGCTTATTTGAATGAGACGGAAGTCCTTGGAGCTAAAATCGATGGGGAAACTCAGGTCGATATCATTCTCCAGACGCTACCCAAGAGTTTTGAGCAGTTTCGCCTGAACTACAATATGAACAAAAGGACATATTCGTTGGTGGAACTTCTGACAGAAGTCTAGGCAGCAGAGGGGCTATTTCATCAAAGTGCTCAAGCTTATGTTGCTCGAAAAGTTTCTGCTTCTAAGCTGAAAGGCGGAAAGAAGAAGAAGAAACAAGTAGGTTCGGCAAAGAAGGCGGTTGGATCTCAAGGTGGTGTGAAGAAGCTGAAAGGGAAGTGCTTCACATGCAAGAAAACTGGACATTGGAAGGTGGACTGTCCCTGCTGAAAGGAGAACAAAGTGATGGGTATAGCTTGGCGGACTTCCTAAGAGAATACTTGGTCGTCCTTGAGAGACCTCTCCATGTCTACGGATTAAAAATTAATCCGAATGGAGACCCGTCTCCCAAACGACCATCTCGTCATCGTATCGATCAATTCGAATTATAACTTGGACAATCTCAAAGATCGAGCCTTGTAATTCGCCTAACCGAACGACCGCGGAAAAGACGACGAGTGGATCGCATGTTTTTGTGTTTATTATCGGGGTCCAATTAATTAATTATCAACAATAATTAACCAATAATTACAAACATGATAATTAATTAATCTACACATGAAATGATAGAAACAAGGAACCAAAGAGAAAGAATATACCTTTTCTTTTACGTCTTGATCTTCTACCTTATGTCCCTTCCCTCTCGGATGTCGTGCGAGCGACGAGCTACCGAGAACCAGAATCACCAAGGGTCACCAACAATCACTTCTTCACTTGCCAACCAAGAACCCTAGACCTAGGGTTTGGCCGCCTGCCCACTTCCTCTCCTTCTTCCTTGCGCCGCCGGCCACCAAGAGCCACCCAAGCTCGCCGGCCATAAGGAGGTCCTCGAGAGGAAGATGAAGAAGAAGGAGAAGAGGAGAAACAAGCCTCTCCTTCACCCAAACAATCGGCCAACCACCCTCACCTTGCGCCGCAACCCTTGTGCCGCCACCACTCCTTGCACTGGCCGCCTGCTCCATTTCCTCCCTCACCGAGCACCACAAAAGGAAGAGGACACCCCTCCCTTTGTCTAGTGGTCATCGGCCATCAAGTGGAAGAGAGTAGAAGAAGAGAAGATGGAAGAAAGAAGAAGGAGAAGGACTTCTTCCTTCCTTACTCACCGGCGCCCTATGAGAGAGAAAAGAGAGAGATTGTGGGGAGAAGCCTTGTGTTGGATGAATGATTGATTAGCCTTGGTTTCTTGATCCCATGGGGTATATATAGGGCTAAGGTAGGGACCATGAGGAGGAGTTGGGTCTTGGCCCACTATTTGATCCAAAACTGATCCATTAATGAAGATACATTCCACTAAAGGATCTCCATTGAACTTCCTCACCAACCCCCATATTTTCATATGGGCTCCACATATTATGAGTACATCCATCTCCCCGTGTTTAAGATATCGAATGCCCATCGATTAATTTAAATTATTGATAATTTTAATTAATCAACTTCTAACTCCTTCACTAGTACCACTCAACCTTATCATCATGTTGGATCAAATCCACCTGCAGAGTTTAACATATTGAACCTTATGAGCTCATCAAGGGGGCATCATCATCCCGACTCACCAGGACACGGATTCTGTCAATAATCAATGGCACACCATATAATTAATATTATTTCCCAACTTACGGGGCCTATCGATTTAGCAGAATAAATCTCGCCCATTAGTAAATCAAAGAAATAAAATATTGACTATACGTGCCCATTATTATATCGGGATTTAGATATTGTACTCCATAATAATCCGAGGTCCAATCTAATTATTAAGTCAGTACAAATTGGATGACCTCTATTTTGGTCCTGCTCAATGTAAACAAAGTACACTAGTGTAATTCTATGGTCAAGACAAACCACACCTAATTACACTACAACCATCCCGATGGTTTGTCCAACTCCATCTCGGTTGTGAGCCTCTACTTATACTATGCAAGGGACTGATAACATGATCTTCTGTGCATCACCACACACCATGTTATCTACAATGGAGATTATGAGACTATTTATGTATATACTAATTTAAATATGCAATTGTCTTATTGTGATTCTCTTTCAAAAAATGTAGATGATCATATACAAAATGACAAGTCTTTTAGTATACATCTAACAATCTTCCACTTATACTTAAAGACTCTGCTATTCTCTCACTGCCATACATCTGACCCCTATATCCTCCACATGCCGATCAAAAGCTGTCGTCGGAAGAGCCTTAGTGAAAGGATTAGCCAGGTTGTCCTCCGATGCAATCTTGGTGACAGCTACTTCTGCTCACTTTACGAATTCTCGTATCAGGTGGTACTTGCGCTTTATATGTTTACTCGCCTTATAGGCTCGTGTTTCCTTCGAGTTTGCAACTGCACCACTGTTATCACAATAGATTGTGATAGATCTGGGCAAACTAGGAATTGTGGGATCGTTTAGATCGATAGAGGGGGGTGAATATCGATAAAACTTTTTCAGATATAAAAAAGAATTTTACGCAGTGGAAATATAACACAATGCTAACACTCTTGTTTTACTTGGTTCGGAGGCTAGATCGGCTCCTACTCCAAGGCCCACGGTCCTTGACCATTTATGTTGGGCAATTCTATATTTCGAAAAAAATGTTACAAACTTTAAGGCATGAATACAGAATTGAATATAAGAAATTAAATTAAATTAAACAAACACCAACGACCAGAAAATGACTCGATGATCGGAGCAGCAGGTCGTCGTTGGCACTTGACGTTTGAGCACGGTGACGTTAGAGCAGAGCGTTGGAGTATTGCGTTGAAAGAAGTGTTATCTGGAAGTAGGGGGTGAACCCCTTTATATACTGTCGTCTGGGGTGCCTGTGTTGAATGGGGCGCCTGACACGTGTGCCTTTCTGCGCGAATCCTCATCCACAGACTTGGCCAACGCTTATCCCTTCAACTAGGGCACCTGGGACAACTGGAGCGCCTGTATGCTCACAGGCGCCTCCTTTGCTGACGTGGAGGCTAGCTTCACAGACTGCTGGAAAACAACCTTTTGGGGCGCCCGTATGCTCGGGTGCCTGACTCCATTCAGGCGCCTGGGATGCAGATAACTTCAACCTTCGTTCATGCAACCAGGGTTAGTTCCAAAGCACAAGTAATAGATAAATTAGGTTCAATTAACAGCCTGCGCTGTCTTGGTTCTGACTTAGGGCTTCCCAAATGGAAACCTAGGTCGAACCGACGCCTAATGTTCCCTCTTCAGGGAACGCGTCCTCGCCTACTCCTCTCAGGAGAATATACCTTTTGCCAACCGGCTCCTCCGATTGGACTTTTGTCCGATCTTCCGGATCAGGACTTCGTGCCCAGTCCATGACTAGGACTTATTGCCCAACCCTCGGTCAGGTCTTTAGTGCCCAGCCCTCGGCCAGGACTTATTGCCCAATTCATCGAATTAGGACTTCGTGCCCAGTCCACGACCAGGACTTATTGCCTAACCCTCGGTCAGGTCTTAGGTGCCCAGCCCTCGGCCAGGACTTATTGCCCAATTCTACGAACCAGGACTTCGTGCCTAGATTACCTAGGACTTTTCCTAAGCACTTAAACAAATTCATTAGATCACAATATAACCTTAACTTATGAACCCTTTGCCATTATCAAAACTCAGGTTCAATCTTGGTGCTTCCGACACCAACAGGAATCACATCCAAGTCTATGATGAAGTTCCTGATCCATACAACTTCCTTGGCTGCCTCTAAGGCTACCACATACTCAGCTTCCATGGTGAAGTCCGCCACACATTTCTGCTTGACACTCTTCCAAACTATGGCTCCACCTCCTAAAGTAAACATAAACACTGAGATAGACTTACTCCTGTCCCTATCCGACTGGAAATCCGAATCGGTATAACCCACAGGGATTAATTGGTCTGCCCGGTAAACCAGCATATAATCCCTAGTCCGTCTCAGGTATTTCAATATATGCTTTATTACAGTCCAATGTCCCTGTCCAGGGTTACTCTGATATCTGCTAACCATGCCCACGATAAAGCAGATATCTGGTCTCGTGCATAACATAGCATACATGAGGCTTCCTATAGCCGATGCATAAGGAACTGCCTTCATTTCCTCTATATCCTTTGATATTTTCGGACACATTTCCTTAGATAGAGGAACTCCATGCCTGAAAGGTAGAAAACCTTTCTTGGAGTTTTCTATGCTAAAAGGTGATAGTAATATGAGAGAAGTGTCCTAAGGCAATCGCCTTATGATTGTAATCATTTACTTTAATAAATGAATATTCACTATTTGAGTATACATGTTCATGTATTTGATTGAGATCTTGAACTCATTTACTGAATGTCCACAATACAATTCACAGCATGAGAGAATTTGTGATGAATTCACAACTAGTGATTATCTCTACATGTGCAATTGTGAAGTATTGAAATTGTCCCTAGTCGATGAATTGATAAATACGGACACTATCAATTCTGTTGAGACTAGCATGGGTTATTCTCTAATCAGCTGATTCTCACTGGCTGGTGACATTAGGATGTCCGGAGATAAACATGGATGCTAGTTAAGGGAACTAGTTCATTGGAGTGACTAGCTGTAAGACTTCATATGGTAATCTACATATAGATATGTCAATGAAAGTTCTTACTGCAGCTTAAGTGCGATGTTCCTTTGACTTGCGGTGTTCAAGTCATCTTGGTCACGGAGACTTATACTTTGACATCTTAAGCAAGCATCTCTAAGGAGGTGTGGACCCAGGATGGTTGGGTATAAGCCGAAGTGCCCGAAGATGTTTGAACAACCTACAAAGGATTCACCACTCCTTGCGAGGAGATGTATACCCAAGGCCTATCGTCGGATTGTTACTCGAAGCCTCTGGCCAGAGCACAACATGTTCCGAGTATGAATCTCTAGGAAACATGAGAGTAATTAGAATCCATTGGACGAGAAAGACATTACTTGGGCTAGGTGTGACGTAGTCAGCCTAGTGGGGACTGATACACATAGACCGTGTCCTAAACCAAGTGGGTATAAGATGGTGAAGGGAATGAGGCACGACTCATTATAGCTGCTGAAGGGTTTCAGAATTATTTCTGAGGTCAACCGTTGATCTTTCGATTAATTGGGAGTCATGATGTACTACTAGGTGCCACTCATGATCGTTCTATAATTGGTTGATTATAGACGGCCAACATAAATCGAAAGTCTATTTAGTCACACGCACTATGAGTAATCCGAGGGATTTAAAACGAGTTGAAAATTAGATTTTCCGATCAAGAGAAATAAGTCGAATCTGAATTTTTCAGAGACGCATCGGAAGCTTAAAATGGCTAAGTCTTTTGAAGGCTTATTGGACGAATTAAATGAGTTTAATTCGCGAGGAGACGGCTTGGATTTGGCCGGCGAAAGAGGGTCCCCACCCTCTTTGGTTTGGCCGGCCACAACAAGGAGGGAAACCAATTTATTTGGTTCAAATTTATAAAATAAACCGCGCGTGGTTTGTCTTATAAAATTATGTATAAAGAAATTTATACATAATTTTATATAAAGAGATTTATTTATCATGGAAATTAAAATAAACCTTGGAATGGTTTATTTTATTTTATAAAATCAATAATGGATTGATTTACCATGATAAAGAAATTTATATAAAGAAATTTCTTTCCATAATAAAAGGGGAGACATGGTTGTTTTTATTATAAATTAAGTTATAATAAAAACTTGGCATAACGGAATAATTCATAGAAAAATTTATAAGATAAATTTCTTATGAAAAATTTATTCCGTTAAGAGGAGACTTGGCGATTAAGAGGCTACTATATAAAGGTACCAAGGCAAGGCTTGGAAATTAATCCAAGAGATCAAGGATTCTTGCATAGCCTCTCTCCCTCTCCCTCTTCTAGTGCGCCGGCCCTAGAGCCCTCCCCCTTTACCGTGAGCTTCCACCACCAAGAAGAAGCCAAGAAGAAGAAGAAGCGGGCGCGACTTCTTCCTTCCTCCCGGAATCTTGATTCCGTTCTTCGTTTGGTGGTTAGTTTTTCATCTCTCTCTTGGTATTCTTGTCGTGCCTTTGGAGAATCTAGTAGTTCTTGTCGGCACGAAACTCGTGGCTTTGCGAAGTCATCCCGAAGAAAACCCGGCGTGGACGTGAATAGAGGCGGAGCTTCCAAGGGACGCTACGGTTGGATCTCGTCCCTTTCTACGAGTTACGCGAGATATTAAGTAAATTAGTTTACTTTCTGTAAAATTTTAAATGTATGATCATGTCTTCACAACATAAGGTTGCATGCTAGATACGTGGTTAAAATAATTTGAGAAATTATTTATGCTAAACCTTCCGCTGCACGTAATTAAATTTTAAAATTACGAACCCGTATCCATGTCAACATGCACCCGGTCCCAACAAAAGGAGCCAGGACGGTGTCTATGTATGAAGCTTGGGATAAACACAACATCCTTTTCTAGCAATCCCTTATGACCTTGATCCCAAGGATGTATCCCGCTTCTCCTAAGTCCTTCATATCGAACTGTTTGGACAACCATACCCTTACGTCTGACAACACATTGACATTATTGCCAATTAACAAAATGTCATCTACGTAGAGTACAAGAAACACCACTACGTTTCTGTCACATCTCTTATATACACTTGATTCATCCGGGCTTTGAATAAATGCATATGACTGAATTACATCATCAAAGCGGATGTTCTGTCACATCTCTTTGCCCTTCGCAATGAACCCCTTCTGGTTGCTTCATGTAGATGGTCCCCTCAAGACTTCCGTTAAGGAAAGCTGTCTTGACGTCCATCTGCCATACCTCATAGTCTATATGAGCGGCAATAGATAAGAGAATCCGAATAGACTTAAGCATGGTTACCGGTGAAAAGGTCTCCTCATAATCGATACCCTCTTTCTGAGTATACCCTTTCGCAACAAGCCTAGCTTTGAAGGTTTCAACCTTCCCGTCTGATCCTCTCTTTCTCTTGTAGATCCACTTGCATCCAATGGCTTTTACACCATTGGATGGTTCTACTAGCTCCCAGACATGATTAGAATCCATTGATTTTATCTTAGAATTCATTGCCCTTTGCCAAGAATCCGCATCCTTATCTTGGAGGGCCTCATCATAGGTCCAGGGATCCGGTTCATGTTCACCAGAGACCAAGTCCGAAGACTCTCCCAAAAACATGAACCTTTCGGGTTGTCTGACAACCCTCCCACTACAACGAGGTACCACATGTGCATCTTCTGTGACACGCAGTGCAGTGACTTGTGGTGTATCCTCTTGTATAGTTGGTACTAAGGTCAGAACGTCCCCTCTTAATTCTTCAAGAACTAGTCTACTATTGGGCTTGTGGTTCATTACATAGTCTTCTTCCAAGAATCTAGCATTTGTGCTAACGATTACCTTCTGATCCTCAGGACTATAGAACAGACCACCCTTCGTCCCTTTAGAATATCCTACGAACAGACTTACTTCTGTACGAGATTCCAACTTATCAGTATCTCCCTTCAGCACATGTGTTGGACTATCCCAAATCCGAATATGTCCTAGACTAGGCTTTCGCCTAGTCCACAATTCTATGGGAGTAGATGAGATTGACTTAGATGGTACCATGTTCAAAATATACGCTGCCGTATCCAGAGCATATCCCCAGAACAAATCCGGCAACTCAGAGAAGCTCATCATTGACCTAACCATTTCCATAAGAGTCCTATTCCTTCTTTCTGCTATACCGTTCTGCTGGGGTATGCCGGGTACAGATAATTGGGATTGAATCCCAGCCTCTGACAAATAGGTCCTAAACTCTCCTAAAAGGTACTCGCCACCACGATCTGATCGCAGTGTCTTGATACTTTTACCTTGATGTTTCTCCACATTAGCCTTGAATTCTTTGAACTTATCAAAGCATTCAGACTTGCGACGCATCAGGTAAATGTATCCATACCTTGAATAATCGTCAATAAAAGTGATGAAGTATTCAAAGTCACCTCTAGCCTGGATGGGCATAGGACCACACAAATCAGAATGAACTAGTTCTAACACATCTTTGGCCCTATACCCTTTAGCCTTGAAAGGCCTCTTGGTCATCTTACCTTCCAAGCAAGACTCACAGGTCGGGAAGTCTTCCACCACCATAGAACCCAAGGGCCCATCGGCTATCAACCTCTGAATCCTACTAAGGTTAATATGACCGAGATTAAGGTGCCAAAGATATGTCTGGTTCATTTTAGAAGGTTCCTTTCTCTTATTTAGGATAGATGACGAGCTATTGGCCTCTATTTGCATCGTGGGAGTTTTTGGTTCAAGAGTGTACAAATTGCAAATCATAGTACCCGAACAGATAATCTCTCTATTTCTCTTTATAACAACTCTGTTATTAAAAGCAATAGAATATCCATCCTTTATTAATTTAGAAACCGATACCAAGTTCTTGTTGGGGCAATCTATGGTCCGGAGTGACCATCTGTTTTGATGATTGGGCAAAGAGTTTAAGTTAGGTTTATCCTTGTGATTTAATATGTGTGATTGAGTTTGCAAGACTTGGTAAGTCACACATGGAGGACGCATCCGAGGACGAGAGCCGAGGGAAGAGGACTCCAAGGGCAAGCCGGGAAGTGGACTTCAAAGGGCATACGTGAAGGGTGGCATGGAGGCAAGCCGAGGGCTTGCGTGCGCATCCAAGGGACGATAGCCGGTGGAAGAGGACTTTAAGGGGCAAGCCAAGGGAGTGGACTTGAAGTCATACGTGAAGGAGGGTCTTCGGAGTGAGGGAGAGTAAAATTGTAAGCTGGGTAGTCGATTGGGGATGGATCAGTCGACTGTCAGCGGGGAACTCAAACTCACTGAGACATCAGTCGACTGGTCTAGGACCAGTCGATTGATAAGGTCGAAAATCTAGCCATTGAGTTAGCCATTGTCTTGGTATTTCGGTGGGATCAGTCGACTGCCCTAGGGGCAGTCGACTGCCAGTGGCTAGTTCAGCCTGAAGGCTCTATTTAAGGGAGCTTCGTTTTGGCTGAGAGGTTTGACGAAATGAGCTTGGTTAGAGCTCATTAGTAGTCTTCGTGCTCAGAGGTGTTGTCCGGGATTATGGCGAGGTTTCTCCACCCACAAGGAGCTACACGAGCTAGCCGGAGGGCATCCGGAGAGTGATCCACCGAAGGATCGAGGGATCGTCCACCTTACGGACAACCATGGAGTAGGAGCGTCATCTCCGAACCACATAAACGGTTAGCGTTGTTTAATTTTGTTATTATTGTTTCCGCTTGCACACGCTAACATCGTAGGTAGAATATCGAAGAAAAGCTATCACCCCCCCCTCTAGCTTGACGATCACGGTCCTAACAAGTGGTATCAGAGCGATGGTTGCTCATCTACGGACTAATCGCCGGGAGAGCAAAAGGTGCTAGAGGAAGATGGAATCGGAAGGTCCACTTAGATGGGATACTAGGATTCCACCTCCATACGATCAAGTGATTTCAATTATTGGAAGAAGTGGTTGGAGACATGGTTCCAAATGGATTGGGATCATTGGACGACATTGGAAGTTCCATTTGAAGCTCCAACGGACAAGAAGGGGAAATGCCTCCGACCTCGGTATTGGACCAAGAGTCAAATGGAAGAAGCGGAGGCGGATAAGGAGGTAACTAGAGTTGTATTAAATTTATTACCTTCATATATTGTGTCAACTATAGGAGAATACAAGAATGCGTATGAGCTATAGAGAAAAGTGATAGCTATACATGAGAATCTGACACAAGGACAAGAAGAAGAGGAGCCCAAGGAAGAGGGGTCATTGGTCCAAGAGAAGGAGAAGGACCAATCGGAAGTTGAGTTAAGTTCAACATCCGAAGAAGAGAAGGAAAGAGTTGAATCGTCCACATCCTTCAGTGAGGAGGAAATAGAAGAAGTCTCCACGTCAAGGATTGAGGGGGAGGAGAGACCCTCTTCAGTACCGGAGCAAGAAGAAGCTTCCACCTCCGTCAAAGCAAGGACAAAAGACCATATAATTTGCTTTGGGTGCAACCAAAAGGGACACTACAAGGACAAGTGTCCATTGGGTAAGAAAAAGGAGGTAAACCCCAAACTCAATTCAAATAGTTTGAAAACTAACATGAGTTGTAGGGATGGAGCAAAGAAGGATAAGAAGCATATAATTTACTTCACGTGTGTTGAGCATGGACACTACCACACCAACTGCCCAAAGAAAGGAGAGATCAAGAAGTTGGCACATTTGAAGAAATTGGAAAAGAAAAGGAGCTCAAGTCAAGGGGAGCTTCAAAGGTAAAAGGGAAGGTAATTCCAGTTTTAAAATTCAATCTAGTTTTAAATTCTTACATGCTCGTTAAGAATAATCATGGATTTAAGTATAATGATAGGAATAGGGCTAACAAGGTAGATCAAAACCCTAAAAAGTGCATGCATCATGATAAATCCAAGACCTTTGGACCTAAGGATCAAGGCACAAATCCCAAGAAAGGGAGACATATGCCTAGGAAGGTGGGTAGGTCTAGGAATGTCTAAGGAGGACATGTTGGTTCTAGAGTTGAGAACCTGGAAAGGGAAAACCAAGTCTTGAGGGCAAGACTTGAAGAAATGGAGAAAACCCTAGGTAGATTTACTATTGGATCTAAGGGTTTTGGTATGTTATTGAGTGGTCTAAAACCCAACAATGATAGATCGCGATTAGGATACCGATCTTAGGTCTCCAATGCCAATGAAAAGAAATATGCAAAGGTAGCATATAATTATGGCAAGGAGGGAAAATCCAAGAATAGCAAGGGGATGCCATTAAAAGGAAAGAAAAAGGTATTAACTAAGGACAAGGGGTCCAAAGTTAAGAAGGTTAAGTTTGTAGGTCAAGAGTCACCGGAGGTACACCGGTGTGGCCTTGTGGATGTTGAATCACCTAGGGAGGTGGCTAAGGCTAAGAGCTCAAGGGGGAGCTCTAGGAGTCTTTGGGATCCGTGATAAATGGGAGCTCTAGGAGTCTTTGGGATCCATGATAAATGGATCTCGGGAGGTGTCTCTCAAAGGTCTAGATGGACCATGAAGTGTGCAAAAGAGTTGGAGACGGACTTGAGTCTAATTCTTTGGAATTTGGCACAATGGGGTTGAGTTTCATGCATGAAAATATGACATTGGGGTCATAAAGAAGAGAACTGATTTTTGATGTATAAATGTCATGTAAATCAATGCTAGGGATGCATTGTGGGTTAGTATGGGCAGTGACATCAAGGGAAGACCAAAACTAGGACTTTAGGTCAAGGTTCGATTGAACCATTTAGCTAGTTTTTGGATTTTGTGTCAATCTTGGGAATGGTAATAGACACATTTTTGAGTGTATTTTTCCTAGTAGGTATGGGTACCACAAATCTCTCCTCAAAATTTGGGAATTTTTGGAGATCTATCGAATTTCTGGCTCATTTCTGAAATTTGGTCAGAAATGCTGAAATTTGGGTTTTCAAGGTGCCAGTCGACTGGGACAGTGGGCAGTCGACTGGTGAAGACTGATTTTGGTATTTTAGCAGTCAAATGGTGTTTAAATGATGTCAAACAAGTGTGTAATCTCATGGGGGGTTAGTACACTGTGTTTCTGGTCATTGGAAGTTAAAAGATCCAATGAGAGGGAAATTGTTGGAGTCTTTTTGATGTATGGCAAAGGGGTGGGAAGTGTTAGGTTTAAGTAGGAAATCGAACACACCTTTGCAAGAAATCCTAGGTCTAGAGGGAGCTTAGGTAAAGTGGGAGCATTGTTGCTCAATTGGTGGCGTAAGGGGGACCTTAGAGAGGTTCTTAAAAAGCCTTTGTAAGTCCAATGTAGGGGGAGTCTTGGAGAGGTTTTAAAAAGCCTGTTCTGGTAAAAATTCCTAACTTGAGGACGTTAGGTGTGGGGATGCCTTATGATAGAATCCATGCATATTTGCTATTTATTTTTCCTAACTTAAACGGATTGCCAAACATCAAAAAGGGGGAGATTGTTGGGGCAAACTATGGTCCGGAGTGACCATGTGTTTTGATGTTTGGGAAAAGGGTTTAAGTTAGGTTTATCCTTGTGATTTGATATGTGTGATTGAGTTTGCAGGACTTGGTAAGTCACACATGGAGGACGCATCCGAGGGACGAGAGCTGAGGGAAGAGGATTCCACGGGCAAGCCGGGAAGTGTACTTCAAAGGGCACACGTGAAGGGTGGTATGGAAGCAAGCCGAGGGCTTGCGTGCGCATCCGAGGGACGATTGCCGGTGGAAAAGGACTTCAAAGGGCAAGCCAAGGGAGTTAACTTGAAGGCATACGTGAAGGAGGGTCTTCGGAGTGAGGGAGAGTGAAATTGTAAGTTGGGCAGTCGACTGGGGATGGATCAGTCAACTGCCAGCGAGGAACTCAAGCTCACCGAGACATCAGTCGACTGGTCTGGGACCAGTCGACTGATAAGGTCTAAAATCTAGCCGTTGGCTTGCTGTTTCGGTGGGATCAGTCGATTGCCTGGGGGCAGTCGAATGGCAGCGGCTAGTTCAGCCTGAAGGCTCTATTTAAGGGAGCTTCGTTTTGGCTGAGAGTTTTGATGAAATGAGCTTGGTTAGAGCTCATTAGTAGTCTTCGTGCTCAGAGGTGTTGCCCTGGATTGTGGCGAGGTTTCTCCACCCACAAGGAGCTACATGAGCTAGCCGGAGGATATCCGAGGAGTGATCCACCGAAGGATCGAGGGATCATCTACCTTACGGACAGCCGTGGAGTAGGAGCGTCATCTCCGAACCACGTAAACGGTAACGTGTTAGCGTTGTTTAATTTTGTTATTATTGTTTCCGCTTGCGCACGCTAACATCGTAGGTAGAAAATCGAAGAAAAGTTATTCACCTCCCCCCCCTCTAGCTTGACGGTCACGGTCCTAACAGTTCTTTCTAAAAGAGGTTATATATAAGCAATCTCTCAAAATCAAAACTTTATTCCTATCAAAAGATAAATAAATGTGTCCCACTACAATTGCTGCCACCTCCGTAGCATTGCCCATGTAGATGACAATTTCCCCATCAGCTAGCAGTCGGGTTTTCTGGAACCCCTGCAGAGTATTGCAGACATGATCAGTGGCTCCCGTATCTACGCACCAGGTACCGGTAGATAGCACCGCTAAACATATTTCAACGACTAAGCACGAAGGAATACCTTTGTCTTGACGACGGAGACAGTTCGTCTTCTAGTGTCCAGTTTGCTTACACGTGAAGCACTTGCCTCTCGGCTTTTTCACGCCAGTTCGAGGTCCCTGCGATCCAGCTGCCTTCTTGTACCCACCTTGTTTCTTCTTCTTCCTGCCTTTCGGCACAGAAGTAGAAACCTTCTAAGTGACCAAGGCCTAAGAACTCTAACAAAAAAGGCCCTCTACCGCCTAGAGTTCTCCCAGCAGTTCCCCCAACATATATTCATGTTTGTTCATATTGTAGTTGAGCCGGAACTGCTCAAAACTCCTAGGCAGAGATTGGAGTATAATGTCAACCTGGGTTTCCCCGTCGATCTGTGCTCCAAGGACCTCAATATCATTGAGGTGGGCCATCATGTTAAGGACATGATCCCTTACGGGTGTCCCTTCGACCATGGTAGTCGTCATCAAGCTCTTCATCGCAACCTGCCTAGTGGCCCAACCCTGGTGCCCGAAGAGCTCCTTGAGGTTTAGCATCATATCATAAGCAGTGGGCATGGCCTGATGCTGATGTTGCAATACATTCGACATAGATGCCAGAATGTAACACTGCGCCATCTCATCTGCCTTGACTCACTTCTTAAAGCGCTCCCTCTTCTCTTCACTAGAGTTCTCGCCAGGCTTTTCAGGACACTCCTCGACGAGTACATATTTGTACTCTTCAGCAGTAAGGACAATGTCTAGGTTTCTTTTCCAGTCTATGTAATTGGGTCCAGTAAGTTTGTTGTCCTTAAGTATGGTCGCTAGTGGGTTAAAGGCCATTTTGAAAAACTACCTGAGAATCACAACAATCACAACTTAAGATTTCGAAAATAAATTGATTCCTCAAACAATAAATTTTTGAAATCAACCAACACCTCAAACACCAAGAATTCGCATGCCACGTTAGTGTGGACGTATATGAATTCTATATTTGTTAGAGGAGGTTTTACCCATTAATCTTATTATCTTGTCAACCTAACTTTTTGACAAATAAGACTAATAGTTGGTTCACTTCGGCCTTACAAATAATAGCAGTGACTCCGTTGGGGAGGATACTAATATTTGCATCTAAGTGTTTACCATTATACGACACTAAGAAAATTTTCCGATTATGTGTCTTCCGTTGGGGAAAATCACATGCATTTCAATAACTTTCTATAATCTTTTCTGACCCAATGATCTGCAGAACAAGCCTATCCGTTATGGAGGAAGGCACTCAGAGCCAACGCGCAGGCTTGTTCGCATCACTTGTCAGATTGTAATGGAGGCCACAGGACCCTTAGGGTCCCTCTCCCACTTAGTTATTTAATTTGAGAAATTTTACATGCACACACATGACAAGCACATAAATTAACATAATGAAACAGAAAAATCCTAGAATTTTCCAACTATCATGGCCTTAGTCTCCAATGCGCCTCCAGTCGTGTCGTCACCTCGTCTGCTCCTCCCTACACCATGAGCAACCCACCATTGAAAGGATCTCCGAGCCGAGATGACTAGCTAATTATTTACATCCATCGATCCTATACTCAATGAAGGAGTGTACATAAAATCTAGATCGAAAGTAAACAAAAAGCTCGGCTAAACACGTGCCATATTTAATTCCAAAAATTAAATACCTATCTAGCCTCATCAACCCCGAGGATTTAATTAATTACAAAAATTGCACAATCAATCACACAACCATTATTTAAGCTATGATAAGTTGGAATCTAGTGCCTGTAACAAAGAGTTAGCCTACACACATCCACATATCATCCAGCAAAAATAATATATATGATAATGTATAAGTAATTAATCGAATCCTAAACACACAAAATCGAAAACCTCAGCTCTGATACCAATTGATTGGTATGGTTTGGCGGGCTTCCTAAGTGAATACTTGGTCATCTTTGAGAGACCTCTCAATTATTAGGATCTTACCGTTTGCTAGAGGGGGTGAATAACAATTTTTCGATTTTTCTTCCTGCAAATGTTAGTGCGCAAGCGGAATAATAAAAACTAAAACTAACAAACACAAAGAACACACCGATTTACGTGATTTAGAGATGAAACTCCTACTCCATGGTTGTCCGTAAGGTGGACGATCCCGATCCTTCGGTGGATGATTCCCCGGAACACCTCCGGCTAGCTCTTGTCGCTCCTTGTGGGTGGTGAAACCTCGCCACAACACTTCGACAACCCCTGAGCATGTACAGGCTACTAACAGGCTCTTACCAAGCTTGTTTCGCCAAGAAGAAACAGTCATAAACGAGCTCCCTTAAATCGAGCTTGAGGCTTGCCGTCCATGCCATCCTTCACGCATGCCTCGAAGTCCGCTTCCCTCAGCTCATCGTTCCTGCTCCAGCAGCCTCGACCTGTTGCCTTCAAGCCCTCTTCGACTTTGACCCTCGTCCCTCAGATGCGCACACAAACCCTCGGCATGCTCCATACTATCCTTCACGTATGCCTTAAAGTCCGCTTCCCTCGGCTCATCGTCCCTGCTTTGTCCATGGTCCCTCAGATGCGCACACAATCTCATGACTTGCCTCCATGCCACCCTTCACCGTACGCGAAGACGTCCAACCAAGTCTATGTGTATCCTACAAACCTGCACACTCACATACATATATTAGATCAACATGAAATCCTAACTTAATCATATTGACACACACATCAAAACCCATGATCCTCCCGATCATACTCGGGTTGATTGGCCCAACAATCTCCCCCTCCTAGTGCTGCTGAAAAGTCTGAAAATCCTCCCTGAGCCCATGAACCTCTGCCTCCAACAGGGAGAATCGCTCCTCTGGGATCCCAGTAGGAGCAGCAGCAGGAGCAGCCTCCTCATCATCATCCTCAGAACTGGAAGCGGCAGGACGACATCGCCAAACCATCTCCCCCTGATGCCTCTCAATCCCCACCAAGGAAAGCTGTCGAGACCCTATCTGGTCGTAATCTTTTGGCAAACTATGTACCTGACCTCTAGTAGTGCTAATGCCTCTAGACTTGAAAAACTCGGTCAAAATGTGGCAGAATGGCATGTAGAGTTTTCTGTTGACACCATGTGAAAAATGGACAATGGATGCAAATATATGCAAGGCGATATCAATATCTAACCTCCTCTCCAACGCATACATCATCACCAAGTGAGGCAGTCGAATCTTCAACCCTCCCTTGGTGACAGTCGATTAAATACAATCTAGGACAACTTTATATAATACATTGCTGACTGGACTCATGCGCCTAGCTTTAAAGATATGATCTAGAAGAGGGCGAGGATTATTGAAATAATAACAATGAACTTGATCAACAGTAACATTTGGCAAGGTCAAAGGTTCAATGACTTTAGGAAAACATGTAAAGGTGTTATCGGAGACCCTACATCCTAAAAATGATGCTAGTAACGTAGATGAAAAGGGGATGGTAACTCCTGCTACCATGGACTCATATGTCCCATCATCGGGATTAATGCATGTCAGATTAGCATAAAATTCTTTGCATAGGTCAATGTTGACATAATGCTAACAATAGACTAGCTTCTCTAAACCAAAATGGGTGATTATTCAACAATGTGAGGGGTATTTTCCTAAAAATATGACCAGTTAAGATGCCTACAGTTCATTAACACAAAGTCAGCATATGCAAATCTTTGCCAGCAGGCCTCGGAAAGAAATCGAGGTGCCGTAGGATCTACAGGATGTTGTTGGGATGGTCCCTCACCCATCCTTCTCTTTTGTACAACTCTAAGATACAATTTACCCATGCATGTACCAAAGGTTACACCATAAAGAAGGAAAACAAAGAAAAACATGCAACATGGAATAAGTTAGTCATGAATCATGAACTAAACACGAAAAATAAATCACACAAGTCGTTACCATTTTCCCACACATTGCATGATGAATGTTGATGAAGATTGACTCAAGGAAGATGCTCTTCTTGCCCCAGGGTCAGTCGACTGATAAACCTTACAGAAAGATCAATCGACTGTCCTAGGGGTAGTGATTGCTATATTGAATATCCTGATTTCTGATTTAACCTAGATCAGTCGACTGGTGCAGAACCAGTCGACTGATACCCAATTTTTAGCTTTTCTGTCCTAACTTCAAAAATGAATAACTAATTCTACAAATCTCTAAAAATTCTCAAACATTGTAGAGAGATTTGTGACACCTATGTCTACTTGGGAAAAATATGTTTTCGAATAAATCTATCGCCAGTCCCAAGATTGACACAAAACTCAAAACTATCTAATTGGTTCAATTTATCCTTGACTTAAAGTCCTAGCATTGATTTACATGGCATCTACACATTGAAAATCAATTTCCATGCAATATAGTCTTATTGCCATCTTTTGATCGATAAAACTCACTTTTGATGTGCCAAATCCCTAGGATAAATGTCGGGGCAATTGACCCAAGTATGATTGGGAAGATCATGGTTTTGATGTGTGTGTCAATATGGTTAAGGTTAGGGTGTTATATTGTGTCAATATGTGTGAATGAGTCTTACAAGACTTGGTGGGTCACACATGGAGAACACATCCGAGGGACGAGAGCCGAGGGAAGAGAACTCCAATGGCAAGCCAGGAAGTGGACTTCAAAAGGCACACGTGAAGGGTGGCATGGAGGCAAGCTGAGGGCTGCGTGCGCATCCGAGGGACGATAGCCGGAGGAAGAGGACTTCAAGGGGCAAGCCAAGGGAGTATACTTGAAGGCACACATGAAGGAGAGTCGTTGGAGTGAGGAGGAGTGCTTTTGTAAGCTGGGCAGTCTACTGGGAGTGAACCAGTCAACTGCCAGCAAGAGACTCAAAACTCACAGCAATCAGTCGACTGCCCCTGGGGCAGTCGACTGATAACCCCGAAAACTAGCCGTTGAGTTAGCCGTTGGCTAGCTTTTAAGGCGGGGCCAGGCGACTGCCCCAGGGGCAGTCAACTGGTATCGGGCTGGACAACTTTTGGAGTTGTCCTTTATCCTATTTAAAGGGTAACTTTTTGGCACGTGAAAGGTACGGTTCTAGGGGGTACCTCTGTGCTGTTAGTGCTAAAATTCTCCAGCTCTTCCTCTCATTTTAAATTCCATCCTGTAAGAGAAAGAGGACAACCTTGTAAAGGTTTTCTCCACCTTGAAGGAGGCTTTTCATAGTGGAGATTGTGTACACATGTGGATCCTTGGATTAGTCACCTCTCTGAGGTGGATACCAAGTAAACAAAGGTTTTAGCATTGATCTTATTGTTTTCATTGTTTTTCTTGTGTTTTGCTAACCTTTCTTGTAGAGAAAATTGAACATTGCTATTCACCCCCCCCCCTTAGCAAGGCACCACGATCTAACAAGTGGTATCAGAACTAGTTCGTTTCGGGAGAACTAACCGTCGACCGGAGCATTCAAGAAAATGGCGTTTCAAGAGGGCTATAGTACCGCAAGGCCACCTTTCTTTGACGGCAATGACTTCGCCTATTGGAAAGGTAGGATGGAGTATTACCTCATGAATGACATCGAAAATTGGTTGAGTATTGTAGATGGCTTCGATGCACCCATAAATGAAAGAGGAGAGCCACTACCGATGAGAAATTGGACCAAAGAGATGTTGAAGTGATCTACTACTAGGTGCCACTCATGATCGTTCTATAATTTGCTGATTATAGACGGCCAACATAAATCGAAAGCCTATTTAGTCACACGCACTACGAGTAATCCGAGGGATTTAAAACGAGTTGAAAATTAGATTTTCCGATCAAGAGAAATAAGTCGAATCTGAGTTAATCAGAGGCGCAATGGAAGCTAAAAATAGCTAAGTCTTTTGAAGGCTTTTTGGGCGAATTAAATGAGTTTAATTCGCGTTGGTTCGGCTCGGTTTGGGCCGGCCAAAGAGGGTGCCAACCCTCCTTGGTTGGCCGGCCACCTAAAGGGAGAAAAACCAATTAATTTTGGTTTAATTAATAAAAATAAATCTAGCGCGATTTATTTTATAAATTATGGATAAATAAATTTGTATAAAGAAATTTATATAAATAAATTTGTAGAAATTTATTCTTTTTATGAAAGTTAAAATAATCCATGAATTGGTTTATTTTAATTTTATAAAATCAATTATGAATTGATTTTTCCATAATAAGAAAGTTTATAAATTTCTTATAAAATTTATTCCATAATTTAAAGAGAAGAAGAATTTGTTTTATTATAAATTAGTTATAATAAGACTAGGCTTAACGGAATAAGTCATAAGAAATTTTATAAGATAAAAATTCTTATGATAACTAATTCCGTTAATTCTGTTAAAGAGGAGACTTAGCGAGGGAGAAGCAACTATATAAGGAACCATACGTAAGCCTTGGATTCCCAATCAATAATTGAGTAATTGATATAGAGCTCCCTCTCTCTCTCTCTTTTATTCTTCTCCTTCCCTTCTCCCCTCTTCCCTTTAGGGCCGGCGCCCACCCTAGCCTTTCTAGGGCCGGCGCCCAACCTACACCCAAGCAAGGGTTGGCGTGAGCAAGGGTTGCCGTGAGCCATCTACACCAAGGAGAAGCCAACCAAGAAGAAGAAGAAGCGGATCACATCTCCTTCCTCCTCGGAATTCGATTCCGTTTCTTTGGTGGTTAGTTTCCATACTTTTCTCTTCTTGTTCTTCTAGTTGTGCCTTCGGAGAATCTAGTAGTTCTCGTCGGCACAAAACTCGTGACTTTGCGAAGTCATCCCGAAGAGAACTCGGCGTGGACGCGAATAGAGGCGGAGCTTCCAAGGGACGCTACGGTTGGATCTCGTCCCTTACTTCGAGTTACGAGAGGTATAATGTAAATTAGTTTACTTTTCCGCAAAGTTTTATTTTATGATTATGTCAACACACTATAAGGTTGTATGCTAGATACGAAGTTAAAATAATTTAGGAAATTATTTTATGCAAATTCTTTCGCTGCACGTAAAAATTTAAAATTTTACGAACTCGTATCCTTGTCAGCATGCACCCGGTCCCAACAGTGGTATCAGAGCCGGTTAGTGTTCGACATTATCATATAATTGTTTTGTGGAAAACTTTGTCATGATCTCAATTTTGGAAAAATTTTCAATTATGGAAACTTTCCAATTATAATAAATTTTAGATTTAGGAATTTCAAAGTTTGGAAATCCTCATGAAATTTTGCAAACTTTTGAAAATTTCTAGTTTCTGAAATTTTATAATAATTGTGAAAACTTCCCATCTTTGGAAACTTTCCAATTTTGGAAATTTTTCTAATTTTAGAAATTTTCCAATTTTGGAAATATGTAAGTTTTCTTTGTAATAGAAACTTACAATTATTCTGAAAACCAATTTATGAAATATTGTAATTTTGGGCACATTCTTTTAAGAAGTCTAGACAAATTCATGGACAGTTAATTGACAATTAAATTTGAATTGGTCTTTAAATTGACAACAAAATTCTTTATTTTGGATTGAGCCTCGGGGAGCCGTCCAATTTAAAGCTAGTTGTTGTAATTTAATTTCCCAATTTTTAATTGAAATTGTCATGTTTGATTTGGATTGAGCCTCGGGGAGCCGTCCAATTGGATTTACAACAAATTATTTTTCTTTGGGTATCTGAGCCTCGGGGAGCCACCCTTAGAAAACGATTTGTTGTAATTAATTAAATCCATGAATAAAATATGATTTAAGAGGTGATGCTCTTACATATTGTTGTCTCCAAAATTAATTAGGAAATGGTTTCCTATAGAGTTTTCATAAATGAGATTTTCATGAAAATAATATATCGTTGAATTAAGGGAATTGCCTCTTAATTTAATAAGATTTGATTTAGAGAAATCAAAGTCTTAAACATATTATTTCCGAAATTGATTATGACAATTTAGGAAATTGTTTCCCAAAACAATTCCTTTAATAAAGTATGAAATTAGAATGAGGAAATCCGGTTCCTAATTCAATTAATGAGACTTGATAACTTAAGTCACATACATACTTTATTAAGGAAATCGTTAGTCATGACATATGTCATGAATGTGCATTAAAAAGGAAAAGATGAGACCCAAAACCCCTTACAAAATATTAAGGCTAACACCTTCCATTAATATGGTTAGAATCGGAGATTTGTTTCTCGTTTGGGTTGATGGACACATCCATGCCCGACTTGAACCTCAACATGTTCAAACCATGGAATTAGTTTATGAATAATATAGTTGGAGTCAGAGGTCAATCCTTAGTTTTGGTTGTTGGACACATCCAAGCCTGACTAAACGGTTGAATGAGCTCCAACCATATTAAAACTATTTCTTGATTAATGGGTCAGCCTTAAGCTTGGAGCATCGATTTGTTGTGCCACAGCCAAGGTCGATGTAAAGAGAGGTGCAGTTGGGTGCTATGTAAAATGTTACATACTTGTTAATGAGTTAACAACCCAATGATTTATGCAAACATTCAATTAGTTGATAGCATAAAGTGATAGTTACATATATGTGATATGTAATCGGTATAATTACCTACCTTCATAGCTAAGAATAACTTGATGGCCACAGCCATGGTGGTTCTTATCTATGGTTAGATATCAACCTATTTGGAGATGTTCCTACGATCTCCCGAATTGATAAAAAGGGTTATTCAATTTGAAAAATAAATAGGAATTTTTAATTAATGTATATTGATACATTCTTTAATCAATCTTCTTACATAAACTCAATTTGTATTTCTAGGATAATCACTCGATAATGTCCTCTCTAAACTTGCGTTCCATTTTGGACACCAATAAACTGACTGGGCCGAACTTCATGGACTGGCTTCGAAACCTAAGGATAGTCCTTAAGGCAGAGAAGCTTGCTTATGTCCTTGAAGATCAACTTCCCAACCATCCTCCAGAAAATGCAACTCCAGACCAATTGTTGGCCTATCAGAAACATGTGACCGATTCTGAACTTGCGAGTTGTATTATGCTAGCCTCTATGGTACCTGAGCTGCAAAAGCAGCATGAGCATATGGATGCTTGTACCATCATCTTCCATCTTCATGAGAGCAGGCGAGATCCGAAAGGTTCGAAGTCTCCAGACTCCTCTTCACCACTAAGATGCAGGAAGGCACTTCTGCATCGCAGTTTGTGTTAAAGATGTTGGGGTACATTGAGCGACTGAGCACACTCGGACTTGCAATGGATCATGAACTAAGTATTGACTTAATTCTGAATTGTTTGCCCAAAAGTTATTCACAATTTGTGATGAACTATCGGATGAACAAACTAGAGACCATCATTCCTGAGTTGCTCAACCTGCTGAAGACTGTAGAGCCTTCTGTAAAGCCGGATCAAAAGGCGATACTGTTAGTTGGTTCCTCAAAGAAAGGTTCTAAGAGGAAGGCCAAAGAACAGAATAAAGGGAAGAAGAAAAAGGCCAAAAAGATTGAAAAGAAACCAAAACGAACTTGCCATCATTGTGGCAAGGAGGGTCACTGGCGAAGAAACTGCAAGGTTTATCTTGAGTCCTTGAAAAATAAGGCATCCAATGCCCCTTCCTCTTCAGGTATCTTCGTTATTTAATGTCACTCTAATTCCTCAAATACCTGGGTACTTGATACTGGGTGTAGCTCACATATATGTAATGACATACAGGGGATAAGGAATAAAAGAAGACTTGTCAAAGGAGAAGCAAATATGGGAGTTGGAAATGGAGCAAAGATTGCTGCTGTTGCCATCGGAACCTATTTGCTAAAGCTCCCCACTGGACGTGTCTTAGAATTGGATAATTGTTATTTTGTTCCTTCATTAATAAAGAACATTCTATCTATTTCATGTTTGAATGAAAAAGGTTATCATTTAACTTTTAGTAACAATTGTTGTTACATAACTTTAAATGACGTTTTTTATGGGAATGGAACTTTGTGCAATGACATCTACACATTAGATTTATCCAGTGACGTTTTCAATATCGAAGTTAGCAACAAACGTGCTCGAACAGATAATCGAATAGACTCCTACACGTGGCACTGTCGTCTTGGCCATATAAGTAAGAAACGCATGACCGAATTACACCGATGTGGAATTTTGGAATCATTTGAACCCGGTTCATTTGATACATGCAAATCATGCTTAAAAGGCAAGATGACCAAATTACCCTTTTCCGGAAAAGGTAATCCAGTGGGAGAATTGCTTGGTCTAATACATACCGATGTATGTGGACCAATGTCAACTCTAGCACAAGGAGGCTATAGCTACTTCATCACCTTTATCGATGATCACTCACGATTCGGGTATGTGTTCTTGATGAAACACAAATCTGAAGCTTTTGAGAAATTCAAAGAGTTCAGAAATGAAGTAGAGAAACAACTTGGCAAAAGTATTAAAATACTTCGATCCGATCGGGGTGGTGAATACTTAAGTCAAGAGTTTCAAGATTATCTTAGGGACAATGGGATACTGTCCCAATGGACTCCACTGTATACACCACAGCATAATGGTGTATCTGAGAGGCGCAACCGAACCTTGATGGACATGGTTAGGTCGATGATGAATCATGCAACTCTTCCAAAATCCTTTTGGGGCTATGCACTTAAGACAGCTGTTTACTTGCTAAACAGAGTCTCGACCAAGGTAGTCTCTACTACTCCATATGAGACATGGAATAGTAAGAAACCCCACTTAACTCATCTTAAGATATGGGGTTGTCCCGCTTATGTGAAGCGGACTGTATCAGACAAATTGGATGCTAAGTCTGATAAATGTCTATTTATTGGATACCCTAAGGAAACGAAGGGTTACCAATTCTATCATCCCTTGGAACAAAAGGTGTTTGTTTCAAGGCATGCTGTATTTCTGGAAAAGGAATTTCTTTTACAAGAAAACAGTGGGAGCGGCATTGAACTTGATGAAGTTCAAGAAACTCCAATAGACATTACAGAGACACCTAGTCTAGGCCCACAACCGATAATTCATAATGATGAGCTATCAGTTGAACCTAAAACAACACCACCTCTTCGTAGGTCTGATAGGCACGCAATATTCCAGAGAGATAGGATTTCTCGTAAGTGAATCGAACGACGTGTTACTCATAAGCGATGATGAACCTATCAGTTATGAAGATGTCCTGAAAAGTTCAGAAAGGGACAAATGGCTTGAGGCCATGAAGTCGGAAATGGATTCCATGTACGAAAATCAAGTATGGGACTTGGTTAACCCACCCGAAGGGATTAAGCCCATAGGGTGCAAGTGGGTTTTCAAGAAGAAAACCGACATGGAGGTAATGTAGTTACCTTTAAGGCTAGATTAGTGGCAAAAGGATATCGTCAGAAACAAGGAATTGATTATGACGAAACCTATTCGCCAGTAGCTATGCTTAAATCCATTCGGATGCTCCTAGCCATAGCAGCTCATTATGATTATGAGATATGACAAATGGATGTGAAAACAGCTTTCCTTAATGGAAACCTGCTTGAGGATGTATACATGATACAACCTGAAGGTTTCACATCGGTTGATAAAACCAAAGTATGCAAGCTTCGACGATCCATATATGGACTGAAGCAAGCATCTAGGAGCTGGAACATCCGTTTTGATGAGACAATCAAAAGTTTGATTTCTCACAAAATCCTGACGAACCTTGTGTGTACAAGAAGGTAGTGGGAGTGCAGTCGTATTCCTAGTATTATATGTCGATGACATATTACTTATAGGAAACGATATATCAGTCTTACAGACAGTTAAAATTTGGTTGTCCAAAACTTTCTCCATGAAAGACCTGGGAGAAGCAACCTATATCCTTGGGATTAGAATCTATAGAGATAGATCAAAACGGTTGCTTGGTCTTTCGCAGTCTACATATATAGACCGAGTGCTAAAAAGGTTTAAGCATGTCGGAATCCAAGAAAGGTTACCTTCCCATCAGGCATGGGATCATCCTTTCGAAGTCTATGTGTCCGCGCACAGAAGACGAGAGGATTTGCATGAATAAGATTCCTTATGCATCCGCGATAGGATCTATCATGTATGCTATGTTATGTACTAGGCCCGATGTATCATATGCTCTGAGTGTCACGAGCAGATACCAGTCTGATCCAGGAATGGATCATTGGGCGGCTGTCAAGACAATCCTTAAGTACTTAAGAAGAACTAAGGATGTGTTCCTAATATATGGAGAAGGAGATATGGTAATACGTGGGTATACAGATGCCAGTTTCCAGACAGATAAGGATGACTCCAAATTGCAGTCTGGATACGTATTTACTTTGAATGGAGGCGCAGTAAGTTGGAAAAGTTCCAAACAAGACACCGTAGCAGATTCTACCACGGAAGCGGAATATATCGCAGCTTCGGAAGCAGCAAAGGAAGCAGTTTGGATCAAGAAGTTTGTCTCAGAACTTGGTGTGGTTCCAACCATTGATGAAGCAGTGCCGGTTTACTGCGACAACAATGGAGCTATTGCACAAGCGAAGGAACCAAGGTCTCATCAGCAATCCAAACACGTGCTTCGACGCTATCATCTGATCAGAGAGATTATAAGTAGGAATGACATACAAATTGAGAGAGTTCCCACTGAAAGGAATATAGCGGATCCTTTAACTAAGGCCTTGCCTCAAAGCAAGTTTGAGGGTCATGTTAGAGCCTGTGGTATTGGATACCGTAGCGATTGGCATTAGGCCAAGTGGGAGTTTGTTAGTAATATGAGAGAAGTGTCCTAAGGCAATCGCCTTATGATTGTAAACATTTACTTTAATAAATGATAATTCACTATTTGAGTATACATGTTTGTGTATTTGATTGAGATCTTAAACTCATCTACTGAATGTCCGCAATACAATTCACAGCATAAGAGAATTTGTGATGGGATCACAACTAGTGATTATCTCTAAATGTGCAATTGTGAAGTATTGAAATTATCCCTAGTCGATGAATTGATAAAAACGGACACTATCAATTCTGTTGAGACTAGCATGGGTTATTCTCTAATCAGCTGATTCTCACTGGCTGGTGACATTGGGATGTCCGGAGATAAACATGGATGCTAGTTAAGGGAACTAGTTCATTGGAGTGACTAGCTGTAAGACTTCATATGGGAATCTACATGTAGATATGTCAATAAAGTTCTTACTGCAGCTTAAGTGCGATGTTCCTTTGACTTGCGGTGTTCAAGTCATCTTGGTCATGGAGACTTATACTTTAACATCTTAAGCAAGCATCTCCAAGAAGGTGTGGACCCAGGATGATTGGGTATAAGCCGAAGTGCCCGAAGATGTTTGAACAGCCTACAAAGGATTCACCACTCCTTGCGAGGAGATGTATACCCAGGCCTATCATCGGATTGTTACTCAAAACCTCTGGCCAGAGTATATCATGTTTAGAGTGCAAGTCTCTTAAATACATGAGAGTAATTAGAAATCCAAAGGACGAGAAAGACATTACTTGGGCTAGGTGTGACGTAGTCAGCCTAGTGGGGACTGACACAAATAGACCGTGTCCTGAACCAAGTGGGTATAAGGTGGTGAAGGGAATGGGGCACGATTCATTAGAGCTGCTGAAGGGTTTCAGAATAATTTCTTCTGAGGTCAAACCGTTGATCTTTCGATTAATTGGGGATCATGATGTACTACTAGGTGCCACTCATGATCGTTCTATAATTGGTTGATTATAGACGGCCAACATAAATCGAAAGCCTATTTAGTCACACGCACTACGAGTAATCCGAGGGATTTAAAACGAGTTGAAAATTAGATTTTCCGATCAAGAGAAATAAGTCGAATCTGAGTTAATCAGAGGCGCAATGGAAGCTAAAAATGGCTAAGTCTTTTGAAGGCTTTTTGGGCGAATTAAATGAGTTTAATTCGCGTTGGTTCGGCTCGGTTTGGGCCGGCCAAAGAGGGTGCCAACCCTCCTTGGTTGGCCGGCCACCTAAAGGGAGAAAAACCAATTAATTTTGGTTTAATTAATAAAAATAAATCTAGCGCGATTTATTTTATAAATTATGGATAAATAAATTTGTATAAAGAAATTTATATAAATAAATTTGTAGAAATTTATTCTTTTTATGGAAGTTAAAATAATCCATGAATTGGTTTATTTTAATTTATAAAATCAATTATGAATTGATTTTCCATAATAAGAAAGTTTATAAATTTCTTATAAAATTTATTCCATAATTAAAGAGAAGAAGAATTTGTTTTATTATAAATTAGTTATAATAAGACTAGGCTTAACGGAATAAGTCATAAGAAATTTTATAAGATAAAAATTCTTATGATAACTAATTCCGTTAATTCTGTTAAAGAGGAGACTTAGCGAGGGAGAAGCAACTATATAAGGAACCATACGCAAGCCTTGGATTCTCAATCAATAATTGAGTAATTGATATAGAGCTCCCTCTCTCTCTCTCTTTTATTCTTCTCCTTCCCTTCTCCCCTCTTCCCTTTAGGGCCGGCGCCCACCGTAGCCTTTCTAGGGCTGGCGCCCAACCTACACCCAAGCAAGGGTTGGCGTGAGCAAGGGTTGCCGTGAGCCATCTACACCAAGGAGAAGCCAACCAAGAAGAAGAAGAAGCGGATCACATCTCCTTCCTCCTCGGAATTCGATTCCGTTTCTTTGGTGGTTAGTTTCCATACTTTTCTCTTCTTGTTCTTCTAGTTGTGCCTTCGGAGAATCTAGTAGTTCTCGTCGGCACAAAACTCGTGACTTTGCGAAGTCATCCCGAAGAGAACTCGGCGTGGACGCGAATAGAGGCGGAGCTTCCAAGGGACGCTACGGTTGGATCTCGTCCCTTACTTCGAGTTACGAGAGGTATAATGTAAATTAGTTTACTTTTCCGCAAAGTTTTATTTTATGATTATGTCAACACACTATAAGGTTGTATGCTAGATACGAAGTTAAAATAATTTAGGAAATTATTTTATGCAAATTCTTTCGCTGCACGTAAAAATTTAAAATTTTACGAACTCGTATCCTTGTCACATGCACCCGGTCCCAACAGTGGTATCAGAGCCGGTTAGTGTTCGACATTATCATATAATTGTTTTGTGGAAAACTTTGTCATGATCTCAATTTTGGAAAAATTTTCAATTATNGATGAATTATTCTGTGAATTAGAGCTCTATGAACAGATTAATGCCAAAACAACCGAGAAGGGTATTTCTTTGATTGCAGGTTCCTCAAAAGAAGCAAAGTCGAAGACCAGAACCCAGGAGGAATCTGAAAGCGAGTCAGACTCAGACTCAGATGATGAAGAACATCTGGTAAACTTGGTAACAAAGATGTTCACCAGGAAGAAGAAAAGATTCTCCAAGGACATTCAGAAGGTGATGAAGCCACCTACCACAGAATACAAAAGCAACATCACCTGCTTTAGCTGCAACAAGAAAGGGCACTTCAAGCATGAATGTGCATTTAAGAAGGACCAACCCAAGAGAACAAAGAAGAAGAATGTGTAGGACCGGTGCCGTCGATAGAGGGGGGGGGTGAATATCGATCGTGAAAATCTTTCGACCCATCCCCGAGAACTAGCCTTTTGTTAAGATCGATTCCGTCCGCTAGAGAGGGGGGGGGGTGAATAGCGTTTCTTTGATTCTTTCAACCTACGTTGTTACTTTGCACAGCGGAAATACAAGATAATAAAACTAACAACAAAGAACAAACGCTAACAAACCGTATTTAGTTGGTATCCACCCCGGCCGGGTGACTAATCCAATTATCCGTCGGTGGATCACTCCCCGGATAACCTCCGGCTATCACGTGTCGCTCCTTGTGGGTGGAGAAACCTCACCACAACACCTTGGACGCTTTGTGAACACAGTAGACTACTAACCGGCTTTACCCAAGCAGGTTTCGTCAAGAAACTCAGCCACCACGAAGTCCTCTTTAAATAGGACTCGGGGCTGATTTCTCGCTACCAGTCGACTACCCCCAGGGCAGTCGACTGGTGCCAACCAAATTCGACCGTTGCACCCCAACGTTCGAATTTTAGCCAACTCACCAACCACCTACCAGTCGACTGCCCCCAGGGCAGTCGACTGGTCCCAGGCTGAGACCTTTCTGTGAGTTCCATCAGTCGACTGCCCCCAGGCCAGTCGACTGGTCTACTCACCCACCTAAGGTTACCCTTCCTGAGTACAATCACACTGCACTCGTACCCTCACGACTCGACTGACTCCTCCTCCGCAGCCTCGACTGTTGCCTTCGCGCCCTCTTCATCTTCGGCTCCCGTCCCTCGGATGCACGCAAGCCTCCAGCTTGCCTTCATGCCATCCTTCACGCATGCCTCGAAGTCCGCGCCCATCAGCTCATCGTCCCTGCTCACCAAGGTCCCTCAGATGCGCACGCAAGCCTCCAGCTTGCCTCCATGCTATCCTTCACCGTACTGAGGCCGTCCAGTCCAGTCTATATGCGTAACCTGTACAACCTGCACACTCAACATACGCATATAAGAATACAAGGGTAATCCTAACTTAAACCCTTTGCCCAAACATCAAAACCCATGGTCACACCGGACCATCTTAGGGCGGATTGCTCCAACACCTTTCACCTACTCATTTCAGGAGACGATTGCCACCCAGTCCTTCGGGTGGACTTTTGCTTAGCTTCCGATACTTCCGGACCTCGAGACGCCCAAACCCTGACCCGTCTCTACTCCTGTCCTTAGTCATCGCTCAGCTAAGTTGCTCAGTCCCTCGGACCAAGACTCTGTGCCTAAACCCTAGGCCCATGACTTAGGTGCCCAACCCTCGGCCAGGTCTTCGTGCCCAATTCCCCGAACCAGGTCTTCGGTGCCCAACCCTCGGCCAGGTCTTCTTGCTCAGTCCCCGACCAGGACTTAGTGCCCACCTTCCGAGCAGGTCTTCGGTGTCCAGCCCTTGCCAGGACTTAGTGCCTAATCCTCGATCAGGACTTAGTGCCCACCTTTCGAGCAGGTCTTTGGTGTCCAGCCCTTGCCAGGACTTAGTGCCCAATCCTCGATCAGGACTTAGTGCCCACCTTCCGAGCAGGTCTTAGTGCCCATCTTCACTCACCAGGTCTTAGTGCCTAGGTTAACTAGGACTTTTCTTCAACTTAGGTTACTTCTCCTTTACTCCCCTTTGTCTGTTCATTGTATCACTGACTTAAGTGTATTGTCAAACATTAAAACACTTAAAGGAGAACATCATTGATGCAACTTGCACCAACAATCTCCCCCTTTTTGATGTTTGACAATAACTTAAGTTAGATTGGTTTAAGGGGCTAACTTACTATCCTTGGGATCAAACTAAAAAGTGACCTTAGTTTTTAAAATATATTTTTGATCCTCTAGGAAAAATAAAAAATTTCTAACTTTCATTCTCTCCCATTTTGAAAAACATTTTGATTAAATGGTTGTTTGGTAAGAGAGAAACCTAAAAATTTTCTAACTTAAGCACACCTCTCCCCCTTTGTCATACATCAAAAACAATCACCAGAAATACATGCGTCAACAATGAGAATATTTGGTTTTTTGAAAATACTTAGTATAAATTTTTGAAGTCATCGCATAAAACTAAGTATTTACGTATTTTGACCTTAGCAAACTTAAACAATATTGCATTTTTTTGAGAAAATATCGTATTTTTGAAAGAATACTGTGAGTTTTGAAAAGGTGCAAGTACTTTGACAGATATGATGCATTTTTGAAAGATATTTTGAAGACTATAAGTTTTTCAACAAAAATATTATACATATTTTGCAAGTACTAACTATTTTTGAAAAAGATGAGACTTTGAAAAAATATAGGTAATTTTTGAAAAGTATTATGCATTTTGAAAACATAATATTTTACTTGACTAAGTTTCTTTTCCAGTCTGACACAATCCTAGGAAACCTTGTTAACTACAAGGATATTTTCCTAAGTGTCCTGGAAATTTTTCAGACTCAAGTAAATATTATTTTTAAACAAAATTTTGATAATCCAAAATGACAGTACTTTTGAAAATATATGCTAGTATATTTTGAAAAATGTGTGAACTTTTGAAGTCATAATACTTGATTTGGTTTATCTTCCAGTCTGACACAATCATAGGAAACTTTGTTGACTACAGGGACATTTTCCTAAGTGTCCTTGAAGATTTTCCAAACTCAAGATAAACATTATTTCAAATTGATCAAAAACCAGTTAAATTTTTGAAAATAATAGTATTTTTTCTTAAAAAATTGATAGTATTTTGAAAGAATACTTATGTTTTCAACAGGATTTGAAAATACCGCGCATGAAAATATTTGAAATATTCAATAATTCTTTTAATTTGATTTCCTCCTAAACTTGACCCAGTCCTAGGAAGCTTGTTGACCACAAGTACTCTTCCTCTGAGTCTTAAGTTTGATTCAAATCAAATGAATTATCTGATAATTTCAAAACAATTAATTATACAAAAAACTGTTTTCAGAAGTTTGATTCATACTCCCCATAAATTTGACACATCCTAGGAGTCCTTGTAGATTATGAAGTGAACCTTCCTCTGTGTCTTTAGGGTTTATCAAAATCAAACAAGACAAAGCACACTTTTAGAATGTATTTTGAAATTTTGAAACATATTTTGAAATTAAGGTAATTTATCCGACATAGTTTCGAAAAACATAAGTAATAGTGTTTAAAGCCCAGTTTTCGAAAACCGTTTTAAAAGACAGTGGTTTTTCAAGGACAAGAAAAAGAATAAACCACTCCCCCTGTACCCAACATCGTTTGACTCTATCTAAGTGCCTTAAGGAACTTTGGTGTTGTCCTAAGAGGCTTGTGTCTAATTGAGTGAGTCAAACAACTTTTGAAAAGATATACTTTTGAAAAATGTATAATATGTATAATCAATCAGACAAGCATGAATTCCATAAAAACATTATTATGTTGAAGCACTATTTTGAAAAAATATATTTTTAGGAAAATATTCTACCAATTTTGAAAAACAATTTTAAAAAATATTTTTCAATTCATTAGTCCTTAACATCTCACCCATGTTAGATGTATCAATACAACAAGCATGGTTGCCTTATAGGTGTATTGTGAGATGCTTGAATCATTTTTCTTAATTTATTATTAACTCTAAGATTTAATTGAAGCTTGTGTTAGATTTGAATTTGACAAGAAGTAACTTGAATTTGAGTTTCAAAAATTGGCTTCCAGGTCTTTGCGAGGCACTAGGCCTTCTTTGGCCGTAGCCTTATTGGATCATCAACCCTTTCCTTGACAAAGCCTTTTAATGAAATTTCATTTTCAAAATTACTTTTTGAAAAATTCTGGTCTAACTAGTTTGGGTCTTGGATCGGTAGCTTCGGCTAGTTTCACCAGTCTAAAAAGACCAAGTATACTTGATCTTATTAGAATTGGCTTCCCTAACGTACTATCATCTCACCGCCACTCAATACCAGGTTGATCAAGTTTTAATTATTCTTTTTCATATAGCCGTTCTAATATATGCATAAAATTTAAATATGAATGACATGTCATATATTTAGAAGAAGTAGCAAATGCATGACATGACAATTATGCATGAGTCAAACAAGTCCAATCATTTTATTTAAGTTTCTAACGATGTATCAAATTCCCGATTTGATACATGTCGTGTGAACCCGCGAGTATGTCAACCCACTTTGACATATTTAATGTTATTAATTTTAATTGTTATAGTTTTGGGTAAAATTTTATTTTAGTTCAAGTTTAACTTGTTTAACGATTAGTTAGAGATTATATTGATTAAGGATTAATTAATTAAGAATTAATTGATGTTGAATTAATTGAATTTGAATTAATTAAGATTAAATTATTAATTAATTGAATTAATTTGAATTTAATTTAATTTGAATTTTATTTAATTTAATTTAATTTAATTTGAATTTAATTTAATTTGAATTTAATTTAATTTAATTTAATTTAATTTGAATTTATTTGAATTTGAATTAATTTGAATTTAATTTAATTTGAATTTAATTAAGAATTAATTGATGTTAAATTAATTGAATTTGAATTAATTAAGATTAAATTATTAATTAATTGAATTAATTTGAATTAAGTAAGGAGTAATGATAGGGACAGTGAATTTGGGACAGTGAATGACATGACAATTATTGTGTACACGTCCGATCGTCGATCGAACACTACCGGCGGCCTTCGGCCGCCGCCCCGAACCAAACTATACCCTGGGGGCACGGCGAACCCATCGGGGATCACCGCAATTGCGATCTCGCATCATTGACCGTCGATTTCGATAGGTTCACCGTTGCCGGCGATCCTGACGAGTTCACCGTCCTCCGAAGGTATAGTTTGATTCAGGACGATAATCAGAGGTCATCGGTAGTGTCCGATCGGCGATCGAACGTGTACACATTAACTGCACGTCATTTACTGTCCCATTCACTGTCCCAAATTCACTGTCCCAATCATTACTCTTAAGTAAGATTGAATTAACATTAATTAAGATTTTAATTTTAATTGAATTTAGATTTAATTTAAATTTAGATTTAATTTATTTGATTTAATTTGAATTATTTGAGTTAATTCGAATTTAATTGAATTTGTTTGAATTGATTGAATTAATTTGTATTTTATTGAATTAATTTGAATTAATTTGAATTTAATTAAGATTTAATTTAAATTTAATTAAATTTAATTTGAATTTAATTAAGATTTAATTTGAATTTAATTATGATTTAATTTAAATTAATTTAATTAGAATTTAATTTAAATTTAATTTAATTTAATTTGAATTTAATTTAATTTAGATTTAATTTGAACTTAATTTGAATTTATTAATAATTATGGATTTACGTTTATCATTTTCATTAATTCGAAAATTTCTGCTTCATCTATTTCTATCTTTTCAAATTTTTCTAACAATTTAGATTTATTTGAACCTTTATAATTTTTATTAATTATGGCCACGATCTTAGATAGTTCCAAATCCTCCTTATCCTCAAAATTATATCTTTTGGTATCCTCAAAGTAGGAGGAGTAATTTGGGCCACTAGTTAGGCTTTTGTAATAACTTTCAAGATTATCTATAGTTAAGTTATTATTTAGGAGAATTTCATCTTCAAGATTATCCTCAGAATTATCCTCAAAATTTTCAAGAAATTCAAAATTAATCTCTAGATTATCCTTAAGATTTTCAGAATTAATTTCTGGATTTTCCTTAAGATTTTTTGAATTAAATTCTAGATTATCATTAAGATTTTCAGAATTAATTTCTGAATTATCTTTAAAATTTTCAAAATTAATTTCTGGATTATCTTTAAGATTTTCAGAATTAATTTCTGGATTAAATTTATTTGAATTAAAATTATCAGAAGTAACATTATCAGAATTTATTTTAAAAATCACTGAATTGATTTTCTGGATTAAATAGTTAATTTCGGATATTTCAGTCATATCTGTACTTTCTAATTTGACATGTAAAAAATTAATTTTACTATGCAGTAAATCTAATTTATCAGATAAATTAACTAAATTATCACAAGGTAGTGCAGGAATTTGTAACATCTTTGGAACATAAATCTTGCGTACCTTTGCCGGACACTTATTTTTGTAATGCCCGTACTTCTCGCACTTGAAGCATTGTACGTGATCTTTGTTTTTCCGGACTCCTGGCGCTGGTGCCCCCTTTGCCGCCGGTGGTGTAGATCGAGTATTACGAGTAGGGCACTGATTTTTGTAGTGCCTTCTCTCCCTGCACTTAAAACATGCAATTTGAAATTTAAAAACAGATATTTTAATTAAAATATACCTGATTCACCCCTGGGCTCCCCCTCAACTCCAGGCGTCGTTGCTCCGTCGGCGGTTAGTCCGGTGAAGAGCGGCTCGGCTCTGATACCAATTGTAGGACCGGTGCCGTCGATAGAGGGGGGTGAATATCGATCGTGAAAATCTTTCGAACTACTCAGAGCGTTAGTGCAGCGGAACAGTAAATAAAAATAAAAGCAAGACAGAGACAGCGGGATTTATTTACTTGGTTCCCAACCCCCCAGGGTCAATACGTCCAAGGCCTATCTACTCGGCGTGAGTCCACTATAGGTCTCATTTCCGGAATTTTCGAAATTTCCGGAGGCGGAGAAAATCCGTCTTACAGTGTACAATTACAAGCACAAGTACAGAAAATTAAGTACGGAATAATAAACGCAAACCGAACAAAATAAAGTTGAAGCTCGGCCGATCTGGACCTCCGAAGTGCCGCGCACTTCCTCCTGGAGCCTCCCGGTCGTAGAGCCTCGTCTTTAGCGCATTTTCGTCGGTCAGAGTGATCAGAATGGTTTGTAGCAGTTGTGTTTGAAGCAGAGGGGTCGAAGCCCCTTTTATAGCACTCCTGCGGGCGCCCTAGACGCTGGGGGCGCCCCGATAAACCCGGTCAAACCTTATCCCCGCGTCAACCTCGCCGCAGCTGATAAAACCTTTGACCAGGGCGCCCCGGACCTCCCGGGCGCCCTCATGAAGGCTTATCTGTGTTTCGAACTCGAAACTGCAAATACATGTTTCAACCAGGGCGCCCCCGTCGTTCCGGGCGCCCCGCTTGACAACTATTCTACTTACACACACATTGCCACTTTTTTCTTCATTAGCTTGGGCGCCCCCAACACTAGGGGCGCCCCCAACACTGGGGCGCCCTGCTTCAGGGCCTCCAGCAGGTTGCTTTGTCTTCCAATCTTGGTACCTGTAAGATACACAAACACAAAGCACATATACATATAATATTAGCCTTAAGCACTTGGTTCTGACTTTGGATCTCCACGAAACCCTAGGTCGAACCGGCACAAGTTCCCATCCCCGAGAACTAGCCTTTCACCTACTCCTTTCAGGAGACGATTGCCACCCAGTCCTTCTGGTGGACTTTTGCTTAGCTTCCGATACTTCCGGACCTCGAGACGCCCAAACCCTGACCCGTCTCTACTCCTGTCCTTAGTCATCGCTCAGCTAAGTTGCTCAGTCCCTCGGACCAAGACTCCGTGCCCAAACCCTAGGTCCAGGACTTAGGTGCCCAACCCTCGGCCAGGTCTTCGTGCCCAATTCCCCGAACCAGGTCTTCGGTGCCCAACCCTCGGCCAGGTCTTCTTGCCTAGTCCCCGACCAGGACTTAGTGCCCACCTTCCGAGCAGGTCTTCGGTGCCCAGCCCTTGCCAGGACTTAGTGCCCAATCCTCGATTAGACTTAGTGCCCACCTTCCGAGCAGGTCTTCGGTGCCCAGCCCTTGCCAGGACTTAGTGCCCAATCCTCGATCAGGACTTAGTGCCCACCTTCCAAGCAGGTCTTAGTGCCCAGCTTCACTCACCAGGTCTTAGTGCCTAGGTTAACTAGGACTTTTCTTCAACTTAGGTTATTTCTCCTTTACTCCCCTTTGTCTGTTCATTGTATCACTGACTTAAGTGTATTGTCAAACATTAAAACACTTAAAGGATAACATCATTGATGCAACTTGCACCAACAGAATGTGCTATAAGCAACTTAGGACGAGACCTCTTCTGACGACTCAGATGAGGAACCCTCGAAGAATTCCAGCTATCTAACATCGATGGCAACCTGTTAAATATCGAATTTTAAGGGGGCTAAATGGAAAAATTTGAAACATAAGGGTCTTATTTGGAGTAAACAAAATTAGAGGGCCTTTTTACAAAAAGCCAAAATCATAATAAAGCCCTAACATTTCCTCACTTAATTCAGAAATAAGTTTTCTTCCCCCGACGCCACACGCTTTCAACCAACGCTGCCGCACCTATTCTCCTCCTCCTCTTCTTTTTCTATCTTCTCCGGCACGCACGAAAGAGGCGCCTGTAAGATCGTTGACATTTGCTAGAGGGGGGTGAATAACAATTTCTCGGTTCGTTCTTCCTACGTTGTTAGTGCGCAAGTGGAAATACAATAAAAACTAAACTAAAACAACAAACAACGCTAACAAACCTATTTACGTGGTTCGGAGATGAAGACTCCTACTCCACGACAGTCCGTGAGGTGGACGATCCCTCGATCCTTCGGCAGATCACTCCCAGGATGCCCACTGGCTAGCTTGCGTAGCTCCTTGTGTGTGGAGAAACCTCACCACAATCTTGAGTACACCTCTGAGCACCTTAGACTACTAATGAGCTCTAACCAAGCTCATTTCGTCAAGAGTTCTCAGCTCAACTCGAGTTCTCTTAAATAGAACTCACCATTGAAACTCTCGCCACCAGTCGACTGCTCATTTACCAGTCGACTGGTCCCACTCAACTAGCCAGCCAACGACTCTCTCAACGGCTAGTTTTTGAGCCTACCAGTCGACTGCCCTGGTGATATAACAGTCGACTGCCAGCCAACACAGAAACTCACAGAAGGTTTCTGACCCAAGACCAGTCGACTGCCCTGGGAGCAGTCGACTGGTCTCGGGTCAGAAACCTTCTGTGAGTTTCTGTGTTGGCTGGCAGTCGACTGTTATATCACCAGTCGACTACCCAGCTTCTACACACACTTTTCCTCACTTTCACGACCCTCCTCCATGTGTGTCTTCAGGTCCACACCTTTGGCTTACCCCTTGAAGTCCTCTTCCACCGGCTATCGTCTCTCGGATGCGCACGCAAGTCCTCGACTTGCCTCCATGTCACCCTTCACGTGTGCCCTTTGAAGTCCACTTCCCGGCTTGCCCTTGGAGTCCTCCTCCCTCGGCTCTTATCCCTTTAGCTGACTCTTCATCAGCATCCTTGATTGTTGCCTTCGTGCCTTCTTCATCTTCGGCCCTCGTCCCTCGGATGCACACAAGCCTCCAGCTTGTCTCCATGCCATCCTTCATGTACGCCTCGAAGTCCGCGCCCCTCGGCTCATCATCCCTACTATACTAAGGCCCCTCGGGTGCACACAAGCCTCCAGCTTGTCTCCATGCAACCCTTCACCATACCGAAGCCGTCCAGCTAAGTCCATATGTGTAAACCTGCAATCCTGCACACTCTAATACACATATTAGATCACAAGGGAAAACTTAACTTAAACATTTTGCCCAAGCATCAAAACTCATAGTCACTCTGAACCATAGATTGCCTCAACAATCTCTCCCTTTTTGATGTTTGACAATACGTTTATGTTAGGGCAAACAAATAGTAATAAGTAGCAATAATAATGCTAAAATAAGAATTTGGACTTACGTTGCCAAGACTCCATCTTGAACTTATACCGTTGATGAATATGCAAATGCAAACATGGATCCTATCCCAAGGCATCCCACACCTAATCTTCCCAAGACTTAGGATTTTTACCAAAACGGGCTTTTTAAAGCTTTTCCAAAGCTCCTCCTACATTGGACTTACAAATACTTTTTAAGAACCTCTCCAAGGTTCCCCTTATGCCAAGAATGGAGCAATCATGCTCCCCCTTCATCCAAGCTCCCCCTAACCTAGGGTTTCTTGCAAAGGCGTGTTTGGTTTCCCAAATTAAACCCAACACTTCTCCCTCTTTGCCTAACATCAAAAGACTCTAACAATATCCCAATTATGGGATCTTTTGAACCCTAATGATCCTAAACACAATGTACTAACCCCCCATACACTTGTTTTACATCATTTAGACACCTTCCCAGCTGCTGATATAAAACTCAACCATGACCAGTCGACTGCCCCCCATGGCAGTCGACTGATACTCTGAAAATCAGCTTTTCTAACTAAATTCATAAATGCGCCAGAAATTTCATAAATATCCAAAAATTTCCAAATTTTGTGGAGAAGTTTGTGGTACTCATACCTACTTGGGAAAAATACATTCAACAATATATCTATCACCATTCTCAAGTTTGACACAAAACCCAAATCTTCCTATGAAAATTAAGGCAAACAAGAGGCAACCTCCCCCTTAACCTATATCTTCTCCCAATTTTCAATTCACAAAGGTTAAGTTCTTCCTAATCCAACACCATAACACCAAGGTTAAGTTTCACCCAACTTAACACCATAAGTTTCCCATGTCAAGTTAATCCTAACTCAACACCCCAAGTTTTCTACCCTAGAACCCTCTAGAAAATCCTAGAAAACCTGAAAAAATCTAAACATTTGCAAGCACATTTGCTAGGATATACCCTATCCTAGAATAATATGGTTTCATGAAGAATATCAAATGTGCTTGACTTTTGGTACATCCTCTAATTTCCTCAAAAATGATCATTTCGTATCAACGTTGAAATCTATCTATAATTCCATGTGCTTGCCAACGTTAACCATTATAATTCGACATATAGAATTGTCTTCAACTCTCCCCTTTTTGTCTCTTAATCCTAGATACATATGGGAGCCTTATCAAACTTCCTTGATTTTCAAGATATCAATAAGGCCTTATTTCATTAAATCATGGGGTAACACTCTATTCAAAGGATATGAAATCATAATCAAGAATTTTTAATTTAAAGTCATATCCTATCATCCAATTTTGCAATTTCTCACTATCCAATCTGCCTTTTCTTTCTAAACCTACGGATCAGGCAGTCGACTGGCAAAACTTACAGAATGTTCCTAGTCCCGGACCAGTCGACTGGTCCTGTACCAGTCGACTGGTATCTGAATTTCAGGTTTTCAGGTAAATTTCAGAAATATCTAACTAATTCCACAAATCTCCAAAAAATCTAAAATTTCGTGTAGAGATTTGTGGAGCCTATGTGTTAGGGGTTGCAAGGGTGCAAACTTAGTCCCATATTGAGAAACACATGGAAAGATCATAGGTTTATAAGGAATATGATATCTCCATTGGCAAAAGGCCTTTTAAGGAGAGCCCAAGAGTAAAACCATGAGGGCTTAGGCCCAAAGTGGACAATATCATGCCATTGTGAAGATATCTAAATTCCTTTTGGTTCTAACAAATGGTATCAGAGCCAGGTTGCTCATCCAGATCTGACCATGTGCGTTAAGCCTTAAATAAAGGATATGTGGGCTCCTGTGTCTTAATCAAAGAGGACCAGTTCTAGTTGCGGCTAGGTGGTGAAGTCCTAGTGGGTCAGGTGGACCGAGGGACAGAAAGTCCTGGTGGATCAGACATCAAGAACGGAAAAGGGTTTCCGTTTGTGGTGGGGGCATGTGGTCCTTTGTTTGAGGGGGGATTGTTAGGAGTTGCAAGGGTGCAAACTTAGTTCCACATTGAGAAACACATGGAAAGATCATAGGTTTATAAGGAATATGGTATCTCCATTGGCATGAGGTCTTTTGGGAGAGCCCAAGAACAAAACCATGAGGGCTTAGGCCCAAAGTGAACAATATCATGCCATTGTGGAGATATCCTAATTCCTTTTGATCCTAACACATTGTCTACTTGGGAAAAATATGTTTCCAAACAAATATACTCCAAATCCTAAGATTGGCACGAAACTCAACTTTTCCTAAATTGTATCATTTAACCTTTTCCAAAAGTCCTAGTTTAGGCCTCTCCTTGATATATCTTCTTATTTCTGACCATAATACATTTCTAGCATTGAATTATATGGTATTTACCCATTAAACCCTAATTTTATCAAATATAAACCTATTTTCATCTTTTTCTCCATAAATCTCCTTTTTAATGTGTTAATTCCCTACGATTAAGACTTACCCTAGTCTTCCAATCCCTTTGGCACATTTCATTTAATTTCCTAGGAGAAAATTTCCCGAGATCCATTCACCATGGACCCCAAAGGCTCCTAGAGCTCCCCCTTGAGCTCTTAGCCCTAGTCACTTCCCTAGGTGACTCAATCCACACTAGACCACACCGGTGAGCCCCCGGTGATTCTTGGCCTACAAAATGAACCCTCTTAACCTTAGACACTTTGTCTTTGGTTAAATCATTTTCTTTCCCTTTAAATGACACTCCCTTGTCATTTTTGGACTTCTCCTTCTTGCCATAATTATATACTTCCCTAGCATATTTCTTTTCCTTGGCATCGGAGATCTTAGACCGGTATCTCAACCCCGATCTATCATAGTTGGGTTTTAAACTACCCAACATCATATCTAAGCCCTTAGATCCAACCTTGAATCTTTCTAGGATTTTCTCCAATGTATCAAGTCTTGCCCTTAAGGCTTGATTTTCCTTCTCTAGACTTCTAAACCTAGAGTCCATATGTTCACTTTGGACATTCCTAGACCTACCCATCTTTCTAGGCATATGTCTCCCCTTCTTGGGGTTTTTGCCTTGATACTTAGGTCTAGTGGTCTTTGATTTATCATGATACATTACCTTCCTACGGTTTTGATCAACCTTGTTAACCCTAGTCCTATCATTATATTTAAATCCATGACTATGCACAAGTAAGCATTTTTTAATGATTCTAGCATGCATGGAGGAATAATTGACACTATTTTTTAACATGCATGGAGGAACTTAAATTTGAATTGCATATTAATTTAAAGTTAGGGATTACCTCCCTTACTCTTGAAGTTCCCCCTTGATGTGAGCTTCTTTTCTTCTTTTCTTCCTTCTCCCATCTTCTCAATTGCTACATTTTCTTTAGCTCTCCTTTTCTAGGACACTTAGTGTGGTAGTGCTCTAGCTCTCCATATGTGAAGTATCTAATTTTCTTTTTTCTCTGTTGGGCTTCTCTATTCCTACAACTCATGTCAGATTTAAAAGGAATTGAAATGAGTGTAGGACTTACCTCCTTTTTCTTACCATTTGGACACTTGTTCTTGTATTATCTCTTTTCATTGCACCCAAAGCATATGATGTGATTCTTAGTCTTTGCTTTGGTGGAGGTTGGAGCTTCTTCTTGTTCTTGTATGGAAGTGGGTCTCTCCTCCCCCTCAATTCATGAGATTGATACTTCCTCTTTTTTTCTTGAGAAAGTTGATGATTTTTCACTTAATTCTTCCACTTCACTTGAAGAAATGAACAATTCTTCTTCTTCTTTGTCTTCTTGGGCCATTGAACTCACTTCTTTGGGTTCCTCTATGATTTGAGCTAGTGTAGGACTTTCATGAAATGCTACCAATTTGTTCCATAGCTCATGTGCATTGTGATACTCTCCTATACCACTTAACACATTAGTAGGCAAAAGATTAAGTAAAATACCAATTACCTTTTCATTCGCCTTTGATTGATTTTGTTGCTCTTGATTCCAATATCTAGGCCTAAGCTTCTTCCCATGCTTGTCCTTTGGAACTTCGAAGGGCTCTTCTATTGCCATTCTACATCCCCACTCCATTCCAAGCCACGTCTTCATTCACATCCTCCAATAGTCGAAGTCTTCATGATCGTAAGGCGGTGGAGTGTTGATATCGTCCCCCAACTTGATTTCCATCCTTTTTCCTCAAGCATTCTTGCTCCTTTGGCGGTTAGTCCAACAAGAGCGGTCCTTCGCTCTGATACCACTTGTAAGATCGTTGACGTTTGCTAGAGGGGAGTGAATAGCAATTTCTCGGTTCGTTCTTCCTATGTTGTTAGTGTGCAAGCGAAAATACAATAAAAACTAAACTAAAACAACAAACAACGCTAACAAACCTATTTACGTGGTTCGGAGATGATGACTCCTACTCCACGACAGTCCGTGAGGTGGACGATCCCTCAATCCTTTGGCGGATCTCTCCGGATGCCCTCCGGCTAGCTCGCGTAGCTCCTTGTGGGTGGAGAAACCTCACCACAACATTGAGTACACCTCTGAGCACCTTAGACTACTAATAAGCTCTAACCAAACTCATTTCGTCAAGAGTTCTCAGCTCAACTCGAGTTCTCTTAAATAGAACTCACCACTGAAACCCTTGCCACCAGTCAACTGCTCATTTACCAGTCGACTGGTCCCACTCAACTAGCCAGCCAAAGACTCTCTCAACGGCTAGTTTTTGAGCCTACCAGTCGACTGCTGCCAGGGCAGTCGATTGGTCTCGGGTCAGAAACCTTCTGTGAGTTTCTGTGTCGGTTGGCAGTTGACTGTTATATCTCCAGTCGACTACCCAGCTTCTACACACACTTTTCCTCACTTTCACGATCCTCCTCCACGTGTGCCTTCAGGTCCACACCTTTGGCTTACCCCTTGAAGTTCTCTTCCACCGGTTATCGTCCCTCGGATGCGTACGCAAGTCCTCGACTTGCCTCCATGCCACCCTTCACGTGTGCCCTTTGAAGTCCACTTCCCGGCTTGCCCTTGGAGTCCTCCTCCCTCGACTCTTATCCCTTTAGATGACTCTTCATTAGCAGCCTTGACTGTTGCCTTCGCGCCCTCTTCATCTTCGGCCCTCGTCCCTCGGATGCACATAAACCTCCAGCTTGTCTCCATGCTATCCTTCACTTATGCCTCGAAGTCCGCACCCCTCGGCTCATCATCCCTGCTATACCAAGGTCCCTCGGGTGCACACAAGCCTCCAGCTTGTCTCCATGCAACCCTTCACCATACTGAAGCCGTCCAGCTAAGTCCATATGTGTAAACTTGCAATCCTGCACACTCCAATAAACATATTAGATCACAAGGGAAAACCTAACTTAAACTCTTTGCCCAAACATCAAAATTTATGGTCACTCCGGACCATAGATTGCCTCAACAGCGCCGAGCGCCCCTCTCCTGAACGCGCCGCCACCCTCACGTAGGCAAGCGATGTCCCTCGCGCAAACCCTAGGTGGCAACCCCTCTCCCTTTCGATTTCCTTCTCGTGTGGGCACGCGACGGCGACGTTTCTTTCCCTCAGCCACACCAGAGAATCCCAGGTCATTTTGTTTGTTTCTTCCTGTAAACCAAGCGGCGATCCTCATCCTCGACCTTTGCTCATCGCCGACATCCACAAATTAGGTAAGTATTTTATCTTACTTGCTTTTGAGGATCGATTGGTGTGGTGTGTCTTTATGGTTGTTTTGATCATGTGTGAATGGGTTCTCCAGTAGGATTGAGGAGGGCTCAGGCTTTGGAGTTGTGGATGTTGGGGCAATCTATGGTCCGGAGTGACCATGTGTTTTGATGTTTGGGCAAAGGATTTAAGTTAGGTTCACCATTGTGTTTAATATGTGTATTTGAGTGTGCAGGTTTGCAGGATACACATGGACTTAGCTGGACGACTTTGGGACCGGTGAAGGATGGCATAGGGAGACGAGCTGTGGGCTTGCATGCATCCAACGGACCGTGGACAAAGCAGGGATGATGATCCGAGGGAAGCGAGCTTCGAGGCATACACGAAGGATGACATGGGGAGACGAGCCATGGGCTTGCATGCATCCGAGGGACGAGAGTCAAAGTCGAACAAGGCTTGAAGGCAACAGGTCGAGGCTGCTGGATGAAGAGTTAGCTAAGTCATGATGATTCGAGTGCTGAGAGAATTGTACTCGGGAAGGAAAACCTTAAGTGGCAGTCGACTGATGCTTGGATCAGTCGACTGATGAAGAGCACTGAAAATCAGTCGACTGATTCTTGCATCAGTCGTTAGGCTATGACATTCAAATTCGCGAGGACCAGTCGACTGGTGTTAGCACCAGTCGACTGGTAATGGTCAGAACAGTATCGAGCACTATTTAAGAGGGCTCATTTTTGGCTGAGTTTCCTTGGCGAAACAAGCTTGGGTAAAGCCTGTTAGTAGTCTATAAGTGCTCAGAAGTTGTCAAGGGATTGTGGTGAGGTTTCTCCACCTACAAGGAGCGACAAGAGCTAGTCATAGGTCTTCCGGGGACTCATCCACCGATGGATCGGGATCGTCCACCTTACGGACAACCGTGGAGTAGGAGTATCATCTCTGAACCACGTAAACGGTTTGTGTTAGCATTGTTTTAGGTTTTTGTTTATGTTTTCTGCAAGCGCTTTCTAACACGTGTAGGAAGAAAATTGAAAAGTAGCTATTCACCCCCCTCTAGCTAAACGACAAGGTCCCAATAAGTGGTATCAGAGCGAGGTTCGCTCTTGTTGGAATAACCGCCAAAAGAGCAAAGGTGTAACACCCCAAAATTTCCATTTTTAGTTTTTAAAGTCCTTAGAATTATTTAGAAATGGTTTAGAAATGATCTAGATATTTTTAGGAATTTTTAGAGTATTTTTATGGAATTTTCCGAGTCCGTTTGATATTTTTGGAAAAAGAAAAAGAAAAAGGGAAAGAAAGCCAAAAAAAGGAAAAACCACTAAGGGGCAGCCGGAGATCGAACCCGCGACCACCGCGAGACCGCACAAGCGCGCGACCAACTGGGCTAGGTATCAAGCACAAAAAAGGAAGGAGAGACCTATATTTAAGGGGTAGTTAGGTCGATCCGCCCCCAAGAGTATAAATAGATACTTAAAGAGAGAAGTTTTATTTTCTCTCAAACCCTCTCCCTCTCCCAAGGTTGCGCCGACCCCTCTCCCTCTCCTCTCTTGTGCGCACGCCACACCAAGCCTAGAGGGCCGGCCAAAGCTCTCCTCCAAGAGATATTCCTATATTCGGGATCCCCGCGACGAGAGGAACGCGTAGGCGCGAAGAATTCTCCGAGATCTCAAGTTTCTCTCGAACCTCCGACGCCGTTCTTGGTTGTAAGTCCAAGATATCAATGTAAGTACTGCTCACCTGCAGTAAGAGGCGGTTTTCCCGCGAGAATTTCCTTTAAAAGTTTTTAAAAGAGATAGTTCTTTTAGTTTTTAGTTTTTGCATGTGATCTTAGTTCATTATATGCTTATATATTTTATTGAGTGCCCTATATGAGATTAGGGACCAAGAAAAGCTATGAGAAAAGAAAAGAGAAGATAAAGATAAGAAAAGAAAAGGCCAAGGCCTTAAGAAAATCCCCAAAAGTCAAGACTTAGGGATTTTAGCACGCAAGGTGCTCCAGAAAATGCCAAGGCATTTACAGATAAGAAAGAAAAGAAAGAAAAGCTATTTTATTTTCTAAGGCCAGTACCCGGCGTCCAAGGGCGTCGTTAAAGAAATCCAGGTGTCCAATTCCAAGGTCTTGGCCCTGGTAGACCAAGGTCTGCTCTATTAGGATTGGTGGCTCGCTACCCCAACCTTTTAGGGAACGCGCATCAGATGGTACTTACGTCTTCAGTGGATCCAAGTGATTATTATTTTCAAGTATATGCTTTAGCAAAGTTTTCTAAAGTTTTCAGAAAGTTTTCAAAAGTTAAAGAATAGCTAAAGTTTCAAGTTGAGCCAAGAAAAGTAGATTGAGATTATTTATTGCTTGAGGATGCATGTTTTGAGCTACACATGTTATTAGTTTTCTTTCAAGCATATTAGTATCTCATATGATGTTCAGTTTGATCTAGAAGCATGTTTGCATATTTCGAGTTTTTGTGAGCTAGATAGTACTTACTAAGCTTTTTGCTTATAGATGCATTTCCTCTTATTGCAGATAAAGGTAAAGGCAAGCAATTCTGAAGGGAAGACGACGAGGCGGTGCTGAGTAGAGTGTGTGTGGTGGCT
>JAGFNQ010004300.1:62867-86266 GCA_024364735.1 Boesenbergia rotunda
ACACCGATGTGGAATTTGGAATCATTTGAACCCGGTTCATTTGATACATGCGAATCATGCTTAAAAGGCAAGATGACCAAATTACCCTTTTCCGGAAAAGGTAATCCAGTGGGAGAATTGCTTGGTCTAATACATACCGATGTATGTGGACCAATGTCAACTCTTGCACAAGGAGGCTATAGCTACTTCATCACCTTTATCGATGATCACTCACGATTCGGGTATGTGTTCTTGATGAAACACAAATCTGAAAGCTTTTGAGAAATTCAAAAGAGTTCAGAAATGAAGTAGAGAAACAACTTGGCAAAAGTATTAAAATACTTCGATCCGATCGGGGTGGTTAATACTTAAGTCAAGAGTTTCAAGATTATCTTAGGGACAATGGGATACTGTCCCAATGGACTCCACTGTATACACCACAGCATAATGGTGTATCTGAGAGGCGCAACCGAACCTTGATGGACATGGTTAGGTCGATGATGAATCATGCAACTCTTCCAAAATCCTTTGGGGCTATGCACTTAAGACAGCTGTTTACTTGCTAAACAGAGTCTCGACCAAGGTAGTCTCTACTACTCCATATGAGACATGGAATAGTAAGAAACCCCACTTAACTCATCTTAAGATATGGGGTTGTCCCGCTTATGTGAAGCGGACTGTATCAGACAAATTGGATGCTAAGTCTGATAAATGTCTATTTATTGGATACCCTAAGGAAACGAAGGGTTACCAATTCTATCATCCCTTGGAACAAAAGGTGTTTGTTTCAAGGCATGCTGTATTTCTGGAAAAGGAATTTCTTTTACAAGAAAACAGTGGGAGCGGCATTGAACTTGATGAAGTTCAAGAAACTCCAATAGACATTACAGAGACACCTAGTCTAGGCCCACAACCGATAATTCATAATGATGAGCTATCAGTTGAACCTAAAACAACACCACCTCTTCGTAGGTCTGATAGGGCATGCAATATTCCAGAGAGATATGGATTTCTCGTAAGTGAATCGAACGACGTGTTACTCATAAGCGATGATGAACCTATCAGTTATGAAGATGTCCTGAAAAGTTCAGAAAGGGACAAATGGCTTGAGGCCATGAAGTCGGAAATGGATTCCATGTACGAAAATCAAGTATGGGACTTGGTTAACCCACCCGAAGGGATTAAGCGCATAGGGTGCAAGTGGGTTTTCAAGAAGAAAACCGACATGGATGGTAATGTAGTTACCTTTAAAGCTAGATTAGTGGCAAAAGGATATCGTCAGAAACAAGGAATTGATTATGACGAAACATATTCGCCAGTAGCTATGCTTAAATCCATTCGGATGCTCCTAGCCATAGCAGCTCATTATGATTATGAGGTATGACAAATGGATGTGAAAACAGTTTTCCTTAATGGAAACCTGCTTGAGGATGCATACATGATACAACCTGAAGGTTTCACATCGGTTGATAAAACCAAAGTATGCAAGCTTCGACGATCCATATATGGACTGAAGCAAGCATCTAGGAGCTGGAACATCCGTTTTGATGAGACAATCAAAAAGTTTGATTTCTCACAAAATCCTGACGAACCTTGTGTGTACAAGAAGGCTAGTGGGAGTGCAGTCGTATTCCTAGTATTATATGTCGATGACATATTACTCATAGGAAACGATATATCAGTCTTACAGACAGTTAAAATTTGGTTGTCCAAAACTTTCTCCATGAAAGACCTGGGAGAAGCAACCTATATCCTTGGGATTAGAATCTATAGAGATAGATCAAAACGGTTGCTTGGTCTTTCGCAGTCTACATATATAGATCGAGTGCTAAAAAGGTTTAGCATGTCGGAATCCAAGAAAGGTTACCTTCCCATCAGGCATGGGATCATCCTTTTGAAGTCTATGTGTCCGCGCACAGAAAACGAGAGGATTTGCATGAATAAGATACCTTATGCATCCGCGATAGGATCTATCATATATGCTATGTTATATACTAGGCCCGATATATCATATGCTCTGAGTGTCACGAGCAGATACCAGTCTGATCCAGGGATGGATCATTGGGCGGCTGTCAAGAGAATCCTTAAGTACTTAAGAAGAACTAAGGATGTGTTCCTAATATATGGAGAAGGAGATATGGTAATACGTGGGTATACAGATGTCAGTTTCCAGACAGATAAGGATGACTCCAAATTGCAGTCTGGATACGTATTTACTTTGAATGGAGGCGCAGTAAGTTGGAAAAGTTCCAAACAAGACACCGTAGCGAATTCTACCACGGAAGCGGAATATATCGCAGCTTCGGAAGCAGCAAAGGAAGCAGTTTGGATCAAGAAGTTTGTCTCAGAACTTGGTGTGGTTCCAACCATTGATGAAGCAGTGCCGGTTTACTGCGACAACAATGGAGCTATTGCACAAGCGAAGGAACCAAGGTCTCATCAGCAATCCAAACACGTGCTTCGACGCTATCATCTGATCAGAGAGATTATAATTAGGAATGACATACAAATTGAGAGAGTTCCCACTGAAAGGAATATAGCGGATCCTTTAACTAAGGCCTTGCCTCAAAGCAAGTTTGAGGGTCATGTTAGAGCCTGTGGTATTGGATACCGTAGCGATTGGCATTAGGCCAAGTGGGAGTTTGTTAGTAATATGAGAGAAGTGTCCTATGGCAATCGCCTTATGATTGTAAACATTTATTCTAATAAATGATAATTCACTATTTGAGTATACATGTTTGTGTATTTGATTGAGATCTTAAACTCATCTACTGAATGTCCGCAATACAATTCACAGCATAAGAGAATTTGTGATGGGATCACAACTAGTGATTATCTCTAAATGTGCAATTGTGAAGTATTGAAATTATCCCTAGTCGATGAATTGATAAAAACGGACACTATCAATTCTGTTGAGACTAGCATGGGTTATTCTCTAATCAGCTGATTCTCACTAGCTGGTGACATTGGGATGTCCGGAGATAAACATGGATGCTAGTTAAGGGAACTAGTTCATTGGAGTGACTAGCTGTAAGACTTCATATGGGAATCTACATGTAGATATGTCAATGAAGTTCTTACTGCAGCTTAAGTGCGATGTTCCTTTGACTTGCGGTGTTCAAGTCATCTTGGTCATGGAGACTTATACTTTAACATCTTAAGCAAGCATCTCCAAGAAGGTGTGGACCCAGGATGATTGGGTATAAGCCGAAGTGCCCGAAGATGTTTGAACAGCCTACAAAGGATTCACCACTCCTTGCGAGGAGATGTATACCCAGGCCTATCATCGGATTGTTACTCAAAACCTCTAGCCAGAGTATATCATGTTTAGAGTGCGAGTCTCTTAAATACATGAGAGTAATTAGAAATCCAAAGGACGAGAAAGACATTACTTGGGCTAGGTGTGACGTAGTCAGCCTAGTGGGGACTGACACAAATAGACCGTGTCCTGAACCAAGTGGGTATAAGGTGGTAAAGGGAATGGGGCACGATTCATTAGAGCTGCTGAAGGGTTTCAGAATAATTTCTTCTGAGGTCAAACCATTGATCTTTCGATTAATTGGGGATCATGATGTACTACTAGGTGCCACTCATGATCGTTCTATAATTGGTTGATTATAGACGGCCAACATAAATCGAAAGCCTATTTAGTCACACGCACTACGAGTAATCCGAGGGATTTAAAACGAGTTAAAAATTAGATTTTCCGATCAAGAGAAATAAGTCGAATCTGAGTTAATCAGAGGCGCAATGGAAGCTAAAAATAGCTAAGTCTTTTGAAGGCTTTTTGGGCGAATTAAATGAGTTTAATTCGCGTTGGTTCGGCTCGGTTTGGGCCGGCTAAAGAGGGTGCCAACCCTCCTTGGTTGACCGGCCACCTAAAGGGAGAAAAACCAATTAATTTTGGTTTAATTAATAAAAATAAATCTAGCGCGATTTATTTTATAAATTATGGATAAATAAATTTGTATAAAGAAATTTATATAAATAAATTTGTAGAAATTTATTCTTTTTATGGAAGTTAAAATAATCCATGAATTGGTTTATTTTAATTTTATAAAATCAATTATGAATTGATTTTTCCATAATAAGAAAGTTTATAAATTTCTTATAAAATTTATTCCATAATTTAAAGAGAAGAAGAATTTGTTTTATTATAAATTAGTTATAATAAGACTAGGCTTAACGGAATAAGTCATAAGAAATTTTATAAGATAAAAATTCTTATGATAACTAATTCCGTTAATTCTGTTAAAGAGGAGACTTAGCGAGGGAGAAGCAACTATATAAGGAACCATACGCAAGCCTTGGATTCCCAATCAATAATTGAGTAATTGATATAGAGCTCCCTCTCTCTCTCTCTTTTATTCTTCTCCTTCCCTTCTCCCCTCTTCCCTTTAGGGCCGACGCCCACCCTAGCCTTTCTAGGGCTGGCGCCCAACCTACACCCAAGCAAGGGTTGGCGTGAGCAAGGGTTGCCGTGAGCCATCTACACTAAGGAGAAGCCAACCAAGAAGAAGAAGAAGCGGATCACATCTCCTTCCTCCTCGGAATTCGATTCCGTTTCTTTGGTGGTTAGTTTCCATACTTTTCTCTTCTTGTTCTTCTAGTTGTGCCTTCGGAGAATCTAGTAGTTCTCGTCGGCACAAAACTCGTGACTTTGCGAAGTCATCCCGAAGAGAACTCGGCGTGGACGCGAATAGAGGCGGAGCTTCCAAGGGACGCTACGGTTGGATCTCGTCCCTTACTTCGAGTTACGAGAGGTATAATGTAAATTAGTTTACTTTTCTGCAAAGTTTTATTTTATGATTATGTCAACACACTATAAGGTTGTATGCTAGATACAAAGTTAAAATAATTTAGGAAATTATTTTATGCAAATTCTTTCGCTGCACGTAAAAATTTAAAATTTTACGAACTCGTATCCTTGTCAGCATGCACCCGGTCCCAACATGAAGAAGGCGCAAGCCAATGCGAAGGCCACCACAACGCTTCAATGCGGATTATCAAAAGAACAACTAAATAAGGTGGGGCCTTTCATGAGCGCAAAGGAACTTTGGGAGAAGCTCGTCGAGCTTAATGAAGGATCAAACGAGTCAAGAAGGGCAAAGAAGGACCTCTTGGTAGCTCAACTACAATCGCTCACAATGAAGGCCAACGAAACGGTATGCCAATTACATGGAAGAGTCAAAGAAACAATCAACGAACTCCATGTCATTGGTGAGAAGGTTGAGAATCGAGATATTGTGAGGTATGTTCTTCAATCATTCCCTAGGACTACCTTGTGGGCATCAATGGTTGTTGCCTACAAAGTTTCAAGGGATCTCTCTATGGTAAAGTTAGATTATTTGTTTTGTGGATTCGAATTATATGAGCAAGCTAACATTTCTACTAAAGAGAAAGGTGTAGCTTTTATTGTAGAAAAGGAAAAGAAAAAGAAGAAAGAGAAGAAGAAGGTCGTCTACTCGTCATCATCCGACTCGGAAGAGTCAAGCACTTCAATAGATAACGAACAAGAAGCCTACATAGTAAGGAAAATACGAAGAGTTTTTAAAAGTTTTTCTAACAAGTCTTATGGTAGGAAAGGTTCAAAGAGTAAAAGCAAGGGAAAAGAGATCATTTGTTATAATTGCCATCAAGAGGGGCACATGAAGAATGAGTGCCCACAATTAAAGAAAAGGGAAGAAAAGAAGGAGGAGAAAAAGAAGGGTGACAAGATGAAATCCAAGGGAAAAGAAAAGAGTGCCACAAGTCTCAAAGCTACTTGGAATGATCCATCTTCATCGGAGGAAGAAGGAGATCATGTGTCGCACTTCGCACTAATGGGAGTGGACAACTTGGAGTCATCCGAAGATGAGAGGAGTTCAAGTAGTGAAGATGAAGGTGAAGGCTCATCATCCGAATCTGATGTATCGGTAAGTGAGGTATATCACTTACCCACCTCTACTCTTGTTAAGATAATTACTAGTACAAATGATGATTTGGCTAGAGTTAGGAAGAAAGTTAAGGAATTAAAAAATGAAGTTTGCATGCTCAAATTAGAATCCATGAAATTTAAGGACAATGTGCATATTTCCTCTACCATGTCAAATGATTCATGTTTAGAAAAGGAAAATAAGGAGCTAAGGGAAAAGGTAGAAGACCTCACCAAGACACTTGGGAAATTTCAAATTGGCTCTAGAAACCTTGACATGATTAGCAATAGCCAAAGAGCCGTGTATAACAAGGCCAGTATATGTTATAGATGTTAGATTGTTGACGGTTGCTAGAGGGGGGTGAATAATACTTTTCGGTTTGTTCTTCCTACAATGGTTAGTGTGCGCAAGCGAAAACAATAATAATAAACACAAAAAATGCTAACAATACCTATTTACGTGGTTTAGAGATGAAGACTCCTACTCCACGACAGTCCGTGAGGTGGACGATCCCTCAATCCTTCGGCGGATCACTCCCCGGATGCCCTCCGGCTAGCTCGTGTAGTTCCTTGTGGGTGGAGAAACCTCGCCACAACACCAAGTACATCATGTAACACCCCAAATTTCCCTCTAGAACGATGTAATAATTGAACATGTGGCCAAGAATGAAATTATGAATTTAAAAGGAGAAATTTGCGAATAAAGAAAATATTAGGCACCTTCTTGATATATGGTGAATGTAGGTGATAATTATATGCTACATTAATATTATGCTCGACATGCACATGAATGAATGAATAATTATATGAATATGAATGTGTATGAACTAAATGGGTAGCATTCTCTTGTTGGGCTTTGGTTACATGGGCTTGAAGAAAATAAAAAGGAAAAGAAAGCAAAAAAGAAAATGAGGTGCTAAGGATTGAACCTTGGACCTCAAAGGAAAGCAAAGCCTTAAGAATATTCATGTAACCAATTCACATAGCAAGGGAGTGCTATTAGAAGAGGATGGGAAATTGTAGATAAGTAGGAAAGAAGATGAAGAGACACAAGAAAATTGAAGAGACACCATTAAAGAGGTGCTTGCCTCTTTACTCACCATAAAAGGCCATGAAGAGGAGGAAATGCCTAAGGCATTTCGACCAAGAAACCTCCCCCTTTTCTCTCCACCAAACTCTTCCCCTTCCTCCTCTTCCTCACCAAAATCCTTGTGGCCCTTGCTACCATTTTCAAGTCATTCACCTCCTAGAGAAAACCGGACCAAAAGAAGAGAAGAACAAGAGGAGTGCTAGAGTTTAAGAGGTCTTTTCTTCTCCAAAACTTTGAGATCTTTTGGGAATATAAGCACAAGTGGTAAGACTCCCTCACCTGCAACATAATAGCTTTTTATGTATTTTTTATGTTTTTTATGTTTGCTTGTGATGTTGGGTGAAAGAAAATGGAAGAAAACCTTGAGGGAAGTTTTGGCCATAAAGGGGTACCCCCCTTTTCTATGTCTAAAAACTTAAAGGAAGAGTTCATGAAATTGTTACTACCTTTTTGTAATAAATATATGATGAATACATGGTGTTTGAATGCCCTCCATGATGTAAAGAACTTGGAAGAATTCGGCCAAGTCATGAAATGGAGAAATGTTGATGCATGAAGTAGGCTATTGTTCTAATGATTGTTTCCTTGCTATATAAATATTTTAGGCCAAGAAATTTTGTGAAATCTATGCTAAGGGACCTCTGTAACATTCGGACAAGCGACCTTAAATTATGCCTTAAAACATATTTTTATAGACCTTCATGAAGTTATAGTTAAATCAAGTGATATGCATGTGATTGGGTGTTTTATTTCATGATGGAAATAATTTATACCTTAGGGTCAGTACCTTATCTAAGTTGTTTGAGCCTAAACTCATGCTCCATTCTATGTATTGATGTTTAGTAAAATGTTACATGCACCCATATGCATGATAATCCAAGTAGAACTCTAGATCATACACCTAAACTAGGGTTTGGTGAAGTACAAACTACTTTTGCACTTGTGAATGAATTCTTATGAAAAATATGCTTTTATTCCCATGTTATGTGAATGATTATGCTATGAAATCCCTACTGTGAGTTTCGACAAGTTACAAGAATAGGGGTTAAGAATAGGTTCGAGTACAAAGCATGCCCCTAAACTAGTGTTTAATGAAGCCTAGACTACCTTTATGCTTGTATATGACCTTAATGGTAAAATATGTTTTTGTTTACATGTTATATGAACTTTTATACCATGTTATACATACTGTGAATTTTGGCCAATTACTAGAATAAAGGCTAAGAATAAGTTCAAGTACAATTCATGCACCTAAACTAGTGTTTAGTGAAGTCTAGACTACCAGTGTACTTGTAAATGACCTCTTATGTAATGTATGTTTTTATTTCCATGATTATATGACTCTTATGCTATGATATCCTTGCTATGAAGTTTCGGCCAGCATGTATTAAGATGAGAAAAGAAAGATTAAACTAACATATTGCCTTAATTAAGACAAGCATGTTATAAGTATGATGTATTGATGAAACTAGCATGATGGTTGCTTCACTTATATGTGTTAAAAGAAAGGTCCTTCCATGTCTTGCTATTTATGCTAATGATTATGCCATGAAAGTATTCCTATGTTTATGAATGATTGAATGCCTATAGTACATGCAATATGAAAGAAAGAAAGAATGCATGTTCTATATATGAAAGTATGCTTATGATTATGAATGATTGAATGTCTATAGTACATGCAATATGAAAGAAAGAAAGAAAGAAAGGAATGCATGTTCTATATGAAAGAAAGAAAAAAAAATATTGCATATATGTATTTTACTTTAAAGAATGGCTTGTACCGGGTCTTGAAAAAGATCCACGGTTCTGGACTACCGAAGCTGTCCCTAGGCTGAAAGATAGTAAGCCTAGAATGTAGACCCCTGTAGGTCGAGATTAGCTACCTCGCATCCTACATAGGGGTATGCGCGCAAAAGAAAGAATGGGTACAAAGCCGGGGACCCCAAAGAAGATGATGTATATGATTTTAAAGTATTATTTACTATGTTTTCTAAAGAGCATCCTAAATGTTTTTACAATGCATATGTTCTATGTTATATGCCTTCATATGCTTATATGCCTTATGTATTTTTATGCTATGCATAAGATGTTATATGTCTCTCAAATGCATGTGACGTATGGATTTAGTGAGTAGGAAAGAGCTTACTAAGTTTCATACTTATAGTTTGTTTGCTTATGTTGCAGATCAACATAGAAATTACTAAAGAAAGGGAAGCTGCAGGAAGGGCTAATGTGTGTGGTGTGACTTGACTGATCGATCCACTTTAGTGTCATCTATAAACTTAGTTCTTATTTCTAATAAGACATATGTTGCTACTTTATGCATGATACTTGCTAGTTCTTTGGAGTTTATTTAAGTATGGATGCTATTAGATGTTACATGATTAATATTTACACTCCTTCTCCTTTGCATATGATTATATGAAAACATGTTTCATTTCCGCTTCAATGTTGTGAATTATATGCAATAATATAAGTTAAGTAGGAAAAAGGTAATGCGCCACCTTAACGGTAAGGGGCGGGCGTTACACACCACTGAGCACCTTAGACTACTAATGAGCTCTAACCAAGCTCATTTCGTTAAGAGCTCCCAGCCCAAACCAAGTTATCTTTAAATAGAACTCAAGACGAAACTCACGCTGGCAGTCGACTGCTCCCAGGGCAATCGACTGCCCCCACTCAGATTCGACCGTTGACACCCCAAGGTTTGAATTCTGACCACTTACCAGTCGACTGCTCCCAGAGTAGTCGACTGGTCTCGGGTAGATTTCATTCTGTGAGATTCTGTTTGCGCTGGCAGTCGACTGTTATATCACCAGTCGACTGCCCAGCTTCTAGAAACACTCTTCCTCACTTCCACGACCCTCCTCCATGCGTACCTTCAGGTACACTCCCTTGGCTTGCGCCTTGAAGTCATCTTCCACCAGCTATCGTCCCTCGGATACGCACACAAGCCTTCCCTTGGCTTGCCTCCATGCCACCCTTCACATGTGCCCTCTTGAGGTCTACTTCCCGGCTTGCCCTTGGGGTCCTCCTCCCTCGGCTCTCGTCCTTTCATCACTTTGCTGACTCTTCACCAGCAGCCTTGACTGTTGCCTTCGCGCCCTCTTCGTCTTCAGCCCTCGTCCCTTGGATGCACACAAGCCTCTAGCTTGTCTCCATGTCATCCTTCACGTATGCCTCGAAGTCCGCATCCCTCGGCTCATCATCCCTGCTATACCAAGGTCCCTCGGGTGCACACAAGCCCCAGCTCGTCTCCATGCCACCCTTCACCGTATCGAAGCCGTCCAGCCAAGTAAATATGTGTAACCTGCACATCCTGCACACTCAACATACACATATTAGAACACAAGAGAAAACCTAACTTAAACCCTTTGCCCAAACATCAAAATACATGGTCACTCCGGACCATAGATTGCCTCAACAATCTCCCCCTTTTTGATATTTGGCAATACATTTAAGTTAGGGAAAATAAATAGTAATAAATAGCAACAACAATGTTAAACAAACAACTGTACTTACGTTGCCACGACTCCATCTTGGACTTACACCGCCAATTCATATGCAAATGCAAAACAATCATGGATCCTATCCCAAGCCATCCCTACACCTAACCCTCCAAGTTAGGAATTTTCACCAAAACGGACTTTTTAAAACTTCTCCAACGCTCCCCCTACATTGGACTTACAAAGGATTTTTAAGAACCTTTCCAAGGTTCCCCTTACGCCATGAATGGAGCAACCATGCTCCCCCTTCACCTAAGGTTTCTCGCAAAGGTGTGTTTGGTTTCCCAAATTAAACCCAACACTTCTCCCCCTTTGCCTAACATCAAAAAGACTCCAACAATATCCCAATTATTGGATCTTTTAATCCCTAATGATCCTAAACACAGTGTACTAGCCCCCATACACTTGTTTTACATCATTTGGACACCAATCAGCTGCTGGATACCCAATCCAGCCCTGACCAGTCGACTGCCCTGGGGGGCAGTCGACTGATATTCTGAAGATCAGTTTTTTAGCATTTCTGACTCCAAATTCAGAAATGCATAACTAATTCCACAAATCTCCAAAAATTCTCAAATTTTGTGGAGAGATTTGTGGTACCCATACCCACTTGGGAAAAATACATTCCAAAATGTATCTATCACCATTCTCAAGTTTGACAAACAATCCAAAATTTCTTATGAAAATTAAGGCAAACAAGAGGCAACCTCCCCCTTGACCTATGCCTTCTCCCAATTTTCACTTTACCAAGGTTAAGTTCTACCCAACTTAACATCATAACCTCAAGGTTAAGTCCTACCCCAACTTAACTCCACAAGTTCTTTCCCATTTGACACCATTAAAGGATTGCCCCAAGCAACCTTACCCCTAGTGCCAAAAAGAACTCAACAAAACCCAGAAAAATCTAAAAGTTTGCAAACACATTTGTTAGGATATACCCTATCCTAGAAAAGTATGATTCCATAAAAATATCAAATGTGCTTGACTTTTGGTACATTCTCTATCTTCCTAAAACATGGTCATTTTGTATCAAATCAAAAGTCTATCTATAATTCCATGTGTTTGTCAAGGCTAACCATTATAATTAGACACATGGAATTGTCCTCAACTCTCCTTTTTATGTATCCTTAATATGATGAAAGCCTCCCCCTTTTTATCTCTTAATCCTAGATACATATGGGAAACTTTCATATCATTCAATATCATCCAATGAATCTTAAGCATCATCAATCCTCCTTAAATTTCGTGATATCAATAAGACCTTATTCCATAAAATCAACATTAAATCACAAGGCAAACCTTGATTCAAAGAATATGAAATCATAACCAAGGATTTTAATTTAAAGTCATATCCTATCATCCAATAATAATTTATGGCCTTTAAACCATATGATGACATAACATCTCATAAGGTAACATGACCCTTTTCCTATGGTTTCAATATTGTAAGGTCTTATCACCCAATATCCCCTTTTTGCTTAAACCAATGGATCAGTCGGCTGCTCCTGTGGCAATCGACTGCTAAAACGAACAGAGAGTTTCCAGTGGCAAGTTCACCTGGATCAGTCGACTGGTTATCCACCAGTCGACTGATACCTGAATTTCAAGTTTTCAGTCTAAATTCAGAAATGCCTAATTAATTCCACAAATCTCCAAAAAAATCTGAAATTAGTAGAGAGATTTGTGGAGCCTATGTCTTCTTGGGAAAAATATGTTTCCAAATAAATGTACTCCAACTCCCAAGATTGGCACGAAACTCAACTTTTCCTAAATTATATCATTTATCCTTTTCCAAAAGTCCTAATTTAGGTCTCTCCTTGATATATCCTCTTATTTCTGACCATAATACATTTCTAGCACTGAATTATATAGTATTTATCCATTAAATCCTAATTTTATCAAATATAAGCATATTTTCATCTTTTTCTTCATAAATCTCTTTTTTAATATGCCAATTCCCTAGGATTAAGACTTACCCTAGTCTTCCAATCCCTTTGGCATATTTCATCTAATTTCCTAGGAGAAAAGTTCCCGAGATCCATTCACCATGGACCCCAAAGGCTCCTAGAGCTCCCCCTTGAGCTCTTAGCCTTAGCCACCTCCCTAGGTGACTCAATCCACACTAGACCACACCGTGTGCCCCCGGTGATCCTTGGCCTACAAATTGAACCCTCTTAACCTTAGACACCTTGTCTTTGGTTAAGTTATTTTCTTTCCCTTTGAATGACACCCCCTTGCCATCCTTGGACTTCTTCTTCTTGCCATAATTATATGCTTCCCTAGCATATTTCTTTTCCTTGGCATTGGAGACCTTAGACCGATATCCCAACCCCGATCTATCATAGTTAGGTTTTAAAGTACCCAACACCATATCTAAACCCTTAGATCCAACCTTGAATCTTTCTAGGGTTTTCTCCAATGTATCAAGCCTTGCCCTCAAGGCTTGATTTTCCTTTTCTAGACTTCTAAACCTAGAGTCCATATGTCCACTTTGGACATTCCTAGACCTACCCATTTTTCTAGGCATATATCTCCCCATCTTGGGATTTATGTCTTGATCCTTAGGTACAAAGGTCCTAGGTTTATTATGATGCATGCTTTTCCTAGGGTTTTGATCTACCTTGTTAACCCTATTCCTATCATGATATTTAAATCCAAAATTGTGCACAATCAAGCATTTTTCATTAATTTTAGCATGCATGGAGGAACTTAAATTTGAATTACATTTTAATCTAAAGTTAGGGATTACCTCCCTTACTCTTGAAGTTCCCCCTTGATGTGAGCTTCTTTTCTTCTTTTCTTCCTTCTCCCATCTTCTCAATTGCTCCATTTTCTTTAGCTCCCCTTTTCTAGGACACTTAGTGTGGTAGTGCCCTAGCTCTCCACATGTGAAGCATCTAATTTTCTTTTTCCTCTCTTGGGCTTCTCCATTCCTACAACTCATGTTAGATTTAAAAGTAATTAAAATGAGTGTAGGATTTATCTCCTTTTTCTTAACATTTGGACACTTGTCCTTGTAGTGTCCCTTTTTATTGCATCCAAAGCATATGATGTGGTCCTTTTTCTTTGCTTTGGTGGAGGTTGAAGCTTCTTCTTGCTCTTGTATGGAAGTGGGTCTCTCCTCCCCCTCAATTCTTGAGATTGATACTTCCTCTTCTTCTCTTGAGGAGGTTGATGATTCTTGACTTAATTCATCTACTTCACTTGATGAAATGAGCAATTCTTCTCCTTCTTTGTTTTCTTGGACCGTTTGAGTTGTCTCTTTGGGCTCTTGACCTTGTGTAGGATTTATATGGAATTCTCCTATCTTTTTCCATAGCTCATATGCATTGTGATGCTTCCCTACACCACTTAACACATTAGTAGGCAAAATGTTAAGGAATACACCAATTACTTTTTCATTCGTCTTTGATTGATCTTGTTGCTCTTGGTTCCAATATCTAGGCCTAAGCTTCTTCCCGTGCTTATCCTTTAGAATTTTGAATGGTAATTCAAGAGCAATCCTAAGGTTCCACTCTATTCCGAACCATGTTTCTATCCTTGTCTTCCAATATCCGAAATCTTCATGGTGGTAGGGGGGTGGAGCGTAGATGTCATCTCCTAGCTTATCTTCCATCATTTTCCCTCTAGCATTCTTGCTCCTTTGGCGGTTAGTCCAATGAGAGCGGTCCTTCGCTCTAATACCACTTGTTAGATCGTTGACGGATGCTAGAGGTGTTGGGACCGGGTGCATGTTGACAAGGATACGGGTTCGTAAAATTTTAAATTTTTACGTGCAGCGGAAGAATTAGCATAAAATAATTTCTCAAATTATTTTAACCACGTATCTAGCATGCAACCTTATGATGTGTGGACATGATCATAAATTAAAACTTTGCGGAAAAGTAAACTAATTTACTTAGTACCTCGCGTAACTCGAAGTAAGGGACGAGATCCAACCGTAGCGTCCCTTGGAAGCTCCGCCTCTATTCGCGTCCACGCCGAGTTCTCTTTGGGATGACTTCGCAAAGCCACGAGTTTTGTGTCGACGAGAACTACTAGATTCTCCAAAGACACAACTAGAAAATCAAGAGAGAAGGATGGAAACTAACCACCAAGTAACGGAATCGAAATTCCGGGAAAGGAAGGAAGGAGTCGCGATCCGCTTCTTCATCTTCTTCGGCACGAACTTGGTGGAGGAAACTCACGGGCACCCTAGGTGCTTGCGTCGGCCCTAGGGGAGGAGAGAGAGCCGGCCCTAGAGAGAGAGAGAGAGTTAGAGAGAGAGAGGGAGAGAGTTAATTTCTTGATCAATCTATTAAGGAAATCAAGCCTAGCCTTGGTTCCTTTATATAGTAGTCTCTCCCTTGCCAAGTCTCCCCTTTAACGGAATTTTTCATAAGTTATCCTATAAATTTTCTTTATGAATTACTCCGTTTAAACCAAGTTTTATTAGAACTAATTTTATAATAAAACAAATACATCTCTCCTTTTATTATGGAATAAATTTTACAAGAAATTTATAAATTTTCTTATTATGGAAAAATCAATTCATAATTGATTTTATAAAATTAAAATAAACCATTCCATGGATCATTTTAATTTCCATAAAAAAGAATAAATTTCTATAAATTTCTTTATATAAATTTCTTTATACAAATTTATTTATCCATAATTTATAAAACAAATCGCACTTGATTTAATAAATTGGTTCTCTCTTTTATTGTGGCCGGCCAAACCAAAGAGGGTGGGCACCCTCTTTGGCCGGCCACTTCAAGCCCAATCCCTCACGAATTAAACTCATTTAATTCGCCCGATAAGCCTTCAAAAGACTTAGCCATTTTAAGCTTCCATTGCGCCTCTGATTAATTCAGATTCGACTTATTTCTCTTGATCGGAAAATCTAATTTTCAACTCATTTTAAATCCCTCGGATTACTCGTAGTGCGTGTGACTAAATAGGCTTTCGATTTATGTTGGTCGTCTATAATCAACTAATTATAGAACGATCATGAGTGGCACCTAGTAGTACATCATGACCCCCAATTAATCGAAAGATCAACGGTTGACCTCAGAAGTAATTCTGAAACCCTTCAGCAGCTCTAATGAATCGTGCCCCATTCCCTTCACCATCTTATACCCACTTGGTTCAGGACATGGTCTGTGTGTGTCAGTCCCCACTAGGCTGACTACGTCACACCTAGCCCAAGTAGTGTCTTTCTCGTCCTTTGGATTTCTAATTACTTTCATGTTTTTAAGAGACTCATACTCTAAACATGACATGCTCTGGCCAGAGGCTTTGAGTAACAATCCGACGATAGGCCTGGGTATACATCTCCTCGCAAGGAGTGGTGAATCCTTTGTAGGCTGTTCAAACATCTTCGGGCACTTCGGCTTATACCCAATCATCCTGGGTCCACACCTCCTTGGAGATGCTTGCTTAAGATGTTAAAGTATAAGTCTCTATGACCAAGATGACTTGAACACCGCAAGTCAAAGGAACATCGCACTTAAGCTGCAGTAAGAACTTCACTGACATATCTTTATAGATTACCATATGAAGTTTTACAGCTAGTCACTCCAATGAACTAGTTCCCTTAACTAGCATCCATGTTTATCTCCGGACATCCCAATGTCACCAACTAGTGAGAATCAGCTGATTAGAGAATAACCCATGCTAGTCTCAACAGAATTGATAATGTCCGTTTTTATCAATTCATCGACTAGGGATATTTTCAATACTTCACAATTGCACATTTAGAGATAATCACTAGTTGTGATCCTATCACAAATTCTCTTATGCTGTGAATTGTATTGCGGACATTCAGTAGATGAGTTTAAGATCCCAATCAAATACACAAACATGTATACTCAAATAGTGAATTATCATTTATTAAAATGAATATTTACAATCATAAGGCGATTGCCTTAGGACACTTCTATCATATCACTAACAAACTCCCACTTGGCCTAATGCCAATCGCTACGGTATCCAATACCACAGGCTCTAACATGACCCTCAAACTTGTTCTGAGGCAAGGCCTTAGTTATAGGATTCGCTAAACTCCTTTCAGTGGGAATTTTCTCAATTTGTATGTCATTCCTACTTATAATCTCTCTGATCAGATGATAGCGGCGAAGCACGTGTTTGGATCGCTGATGAGACCTTGGTTCCTTTGCTTGTGCAATAGATCCATTGTTGTCACAGTAAACCGGCACTGCTTCATCAATAGTTGGAACCACGCCAAGTTCGGAGACAAACTTCTTGATCCAGACTGCTTCTTTTGCTGCTTCCGAAGCTGCGATATATTCCGCTTCCGTGGTAGAATCTGCTACGGTGTCTTGTTTGGAACTTTTCCAACTTACTGCGCCTCCATTCAAAGTAAATACGTATCCAGACTGAGATTTGGAGTCATCCTTATCTATCTGGAAACTAGCATCCGTATACCCACGTATTACCATATCTCCTTCTCCATATATAAGGAACACATCCTTAGTTCTTCTTAAGTACGTAAGGATTGTCTTGACAGCTGCCCAATGATCCATTCCTGGATCCGACTGGTATCTGCTTGTGACGCTCAAAGCATACGATACATCGCACCTTGTACATAACATAGCATACATGATAGATCCTATCGCGGATGCATAGGGAATCTTATTCATGCAAATCCTCTCGTCTTCTGTGCGCGGACACATAGACTTTGAAAGGTTGATCCCATGCCTGATGGGAAGGTAACCTTTCTTGGATTCCGACATGCTAAACCTTTTTAGCACTCGGTCTATATACGTAGACTGCGAAAGACCAAGCAACCGTTTTGATCTATCTCTATAGATTCTAATCCCAAGGATATAGGTTGCTTCTCCCAGGTCTTTCATAGAGAAAGTTTTGGACAACCATATTTTAACTGTCTGTAAAACTGATATATCATTTCCTATAAGTAATATGTCATCGACATATAATACTAGGAATACGACTACACTCCCACTAACCTTCTTGTACACACAAGGTTCGTCAGGATTTTGTGAGAAATCAAACTCTTTGATTGTCTCATCAAAACGGATGTTCCAGCTCCTGGATGCTTGCTTCAGTCCATATATGGATCGTCGAAGCTTGCATACTTTGGTTTTATCAACCGATGTGAAACCTTCAGGTTGTATCATGTATACATCCTCAAGCAGGTTTCCATTAAGGAAAGCTGTTTTCACATCCATTTGTCATATCTCATAATCATAATGAGCTGCTATGGCTAGGAGCATCCGAATGGATTTAAGCATAGCTACTGGCGAATAGGTTTCGTCATAATCAATTCCTTGTTTTTGACGATATCCTTTTGCCACTAATCTAGCCTTAAAGGTAACAACATTACCTTCCATGTCGGTTTTCTTCTTGAAAACCCACTTGCACCCTATGGGTTTAATCCCTTCAGGTGGGTTAACCAAGTCCCATACTTGATTTTCGTACATGGAATCCATTTCCGACATCATGGCTTCAAGCCATTTGTCCCTTTCTGAACATCTTCATAACTGATAGGTTCGTCATCGCTTATGAGTAACACGTCATTCGATTCACTTATGAGAAATCCGTATCTCTCTGGAATATTGCGTGTCCTATCAGATCTACGAAGAGGTGTTGTTTTAAGTTCAACTAATAGCTCATCATTATGAGTTATTAGTTGTGGGTCTAGACTAGGTGTCTCTGTTATGTCTATTGGAGTTTCTTGAACTTCATCAAGTTCAATGCCACTCCCACTGTTTTCTTGTAAAAGATATTCTTTTTCCAGAAATACAGCATGCCTTGAAATAAACACCTTTTGTTCCAAGGGATGATAGAATTGGTAACCCTTCGTTTCCTTAGGGTATCCAATAAATAGACATTTATCAGACTTAGCATCCAATTTGTCTGATACAGTCCGCTTCACATAAGCGGGACAACCCCATATCTTAAGGTGAATTAAATGGGGTTTCTTACTATTCCATGTCTCATATGGAGTAGTAGAGACTACCTTGGTCGGGACTCTGTTTAGCAAGTAAACAGCTGTCTTAAGTGCATAGCCCCAAAAGGATTTTGGAAGAGTTGCATGATTCATCATCGACCTAACCATGTCCATCAAGGTTCGGTTACGCCTCTCAGATACACCATTATGCTGTGGTGTATACGGCGGAGTCCATTGGGACAATATCCCATTGTCCCTAAGATAATCTTGAAACTCTTGACTTAAGTATTCACCACCCCGATCGGATCGAAGTATCTTAATACTTTTGCCAAGCTGTTTCTCTACTTCATTTCTGAACTCTTTGAATTTCTCAAAAGCTTCAGATTTGTGTTTCATCAAGAACACATACCCGAATCGTGAGTGATCATCGATAAAGGTGATGAAGTAGCTATAGCCTCCTTGTGCAAAAGTTGACATTGGTCCACATACATCAGTATGTATTAGACCAAGCAATTCTCCCACTGGATTACCTTTTCTGGAAAATGGTAATTTGTCCATCTTGCCTTTTAAGCATGATTCGCATGTATCAAATGAACTGGGTTCAAATGATTCCAAAATTCCACATCGGTGTAATTTGGTCATGCGTTTCTTACTTACATGGCCAAGACGATAATGCCACGTGTAGGAGTCTATTCGATTATCTATTCTAGCACGTTTGTTGCTAACTTCGATATTGAAAACGTCACCGGATAAATCTAACGTGTAGATACCATTGCACAAAGTTCCATTCCCATAAAGAACGCCATTTAAAGTTATGTAACAACAATTGTTACTAAAAGTTAAATGATAACCCTTTTCATTTAAACATGAAATAGATACAATGTTCTTTATTAACGAAGGAACAAAATAACAATTATCCAATTCTAAGATACGTCCAATGGGGAGCTTTAGCAAATATGTTCCGATGGCAACAGCAGCAATCTTTGCTCCATTTCCAACTCGCAAATTTGCATCTCCTTTGACGAGTCTTCTTCTATTCCTTAGCCCCTGTATGTCATTATATATATGTGAGCTACACCAAGTATCAAGTACCCAGGTATTTGAGGAAATAGAGTGACATTCAATAACGAAGATATCTGAAGAGGAAGGGGCATCGGATGCCTTATTTTTCAAGGACTCAAGATAAACCTTGCAGTTTCTTCGCCAGTGACCCTCCTTGCCATAATGAAGGCAAGTTCCTTTTGGTTTCTTTTCAGTCTTTTTGGCCTTTTTCTTCTTCCCTTTATTCTGTTCTTTGGCTTTCCTCTTAGAACCTTTCTTCGAGGAACCAACTAACAGTACCGTCTTTTGATCCGGCTTTATAGAAGGCTCCATAGTCTTCAGCAGGTTGAGCAACTCAGGAATGGTAGTCTCTAGTTTGTTCATCCGATAGTTCATCACAAATTGTGAATAACTTTTGGGCAAACAACTCAGAATTAAGTCAATACTTAGTTCATGATCCATTGCAAAACCGGGTGTGCTCAATCGCTCAATGTACCCCAACATCTTTAACACAAACTGCGAGGCAGAAGTGCCTTCCTGCATCTTAGTGGTGAAGAGGAGTCTGGAGACTTCGAACCTTTCGGATCTCGCCTGCTCTTCAAACAACACATGAAGATGGAAGATGATGGTATAAGCATCCATATGCTCATGCTGCTTTTGCAGCTCAGGTATCATAGTGGCTAGCATGATGCAACTCGCAAGTTCAGAATCGGTCACATGTTTCTGATAGGACATTAGCTGGTCTGGAGTTGCACCTTCTGGAGGATGGTTGGGAAGTTGATCTTCAAGGACATATGCAAGCTTCTCTGCCTTGAGGACTATCCTCAGGTTTCGAAGCCAGTCCATGAAGTTTGGCCCAGTCAGTTTATTGGTGTCCAAAATGGAATGCAAGTTTAGAGAAGACATGATCGAGTGATTAACCTAGAAATACAAATTGAGCTTATGTGAGAAGAATGATAAAGAATGTATCAATATACATTAATTAAAAATCCTATTTATTTTTCAAATTGAATAACCCTTTTTATCAATTCGGGAGATTGTAGGAACATCTCCAAATAGGTTGATATCCAACCATAGATAAGAACAACCATGACTGTGGCCATCAAGTTATTCTTAGCTATGAAGGTAGGTAATTATACCGATTACATATCACATATATGTAACTATCACTTTATGCTATCAACTAATTGAATGTTTACATAAATCATTGGGTTGTTAACTCATTAACAAGTATGTGACATTATACATAGCACCCAACTGCACCTCTCTTTGCATCGACCTTGGCTGTGGTACAACAAATCGATGCTCCAAGTTTAAGGATGACCCATTAATCAAGAAATAGTTTTAATATGGTTGGAGCTCATTCAACCGTTTAGTCAGGCTTGGATGTGTCCAACAACCAAAACTAAGGATTGACCTCTGACTCCAACTATATTATTCGTAAACTAATTCCATGGTTTGAACATGTTGAGGTTCAAGCCGGGCATGGATGTGTCCATCAACCCAAACGAGAAACAAAACCTCGATTCTAACCATATTAATGGAAGGTGTTGGCCTTAATATTTTGTAAGGGGTTTTGGGTCTCATCCTTTCTTTTCTAAGCACATTCATGACATATAATTATGTCATGACTAACGATTTCCTTAATAAAGTATGTATGTGACTTAATTTATCAAGTCCCATGAATTGAATTAGGAACCGGATTTCCTAATTCTAATTTCAGACTTTATTAAAGGAATTATTTTGGGAAATAATTTCCTAAATTGTCATAATCAATTTCGGAAATAATATGTTTAAGACTTTGATTTCTCTAAGTCAAATCTTATTAAATTAAGAGTCAATTCCCTTAATTCAACGATATATTATTTTCATGAAAATCTCATTTAAGAAACTCTATAGGAAACCATTTTCCTAATTAATTTTGGAGACAACAATATGTAAGAGCATCACCTCTTAAATCATATTTTATTCATGGATTTAATTAATTACAACAAATCATTTTCTAAGGGTGGCTCCCCGAGGCTCAGATACCCAAAGAAAAGTAATTTGTCGTAAATCCAATTTGGTCCGCTTCGGAAGCGTAACCAAATTAAACATGACAATTTCATTTAAAATTGGGAAATTAAATTACAACAACTAACTTTAAATTGGACGGCTCCCCGAGGCTCAATCCAAAATAAAGAATTTTGTTGTCAATTTAAAAACCAACTCAAATTTAATTGTCCATAAATTTGTCTAGACTTTCTTGAAAGAAAGTGCCCAAAATTGCGAGATTTCATAATAGGTTTTCAGAATAATTGTAAGTTTCTGGTACAAAGAAAACTTACATATTTCCAAAATTGAAAAATTTCTAAAAATAGAAAATTTCCAAAATTGGAAAGTTTCCAAAGATGGGAAGTTTTCACAATTATCATAAAATTTCAGAAACTAGGATATTTCAAACGTTTGCGAAATTTCATGAGGATTTCCAAACTTTGAAATTCCTAAATCTAAAACATATAATAATTGGAAAGTTTCAATAATTGAAAATTTTTCCAAAATTGAGATTATGACAAAGTTTTCCGCAAAACAATTATATGATTATGTCGAACACTAACCGGCTCTGATACCACTGTTGGGAACGGGTGCATGTTGACAAGGATACGGGTTCGTAAAATTTTAAATTTTTACGTGCAGCGGAAGAATTAGCATAAAATAATTTCTCAAATTATTTTAACCACTTATCTAGCATGCAACCTTATGATATGTGGACATGATCATAAATTAAAACTTTGTAGAAAAGTAAACTAATTTACTTAGTACCTCGCGTAACTCGAAGTAAGGGACGAGATCCAACCGTAGCGTCCCTTGGAAGCTCCGCCTCTATTCGCGTCCACGCCGAGTTCTCTTCGGGATGACTTCGCAAAGCCACGAGTTTTGTGTCGACGAGAACTACTAGATTCTCCAAAGACACAACTAGAAAATCAAGAGAGAAAGATGAAAACTAACCACCAAGTAACGGAATCAAAATTCCGGGAAAGGAAGGAAGGAGTCGCGATCCGCTTCTTCTTCTTCTTCGGCACGAACTTGGTGGAGGAAACTCACGGGCACCCTAGGTGCTTGCGCCGGCCCTAGGGGAGGAGAGAGAGTCGGCCCTGTAGCGACCCGCCTTCTCTACCTTAGACGGATCGTTACTTTTCTCTACTTCTTGACTCTAATGCACGACTAAGAATGCGGAACTTCTTTTTTTTTCTTTTAAATCCATCTAGGGATGATATTCTAACTCTAATAGTCATGCATGATACAATGGCACACTTCTTTTCATCTATAGAACTTCTCTGCATTGGTACCAGTCGACTGCGATCTAACCAGTCGACTGGTATCGGCCACAGAAAGTTTCTGGGCGCGGCACCAGTCGACTGGCCTCTTGGCAGTCGACTGATGCATCGAACAGAAGTTACTGTTCGATAGGGCAGTCGACTGATACTGAACCAGTCGACTGGCACGCCTGAAAATCTGAAATTCAGATTCGAAACCTTGTCTCAATAGTCCACCAAACTTATAGTTTCAAGTCATACAAAGACACAACACCATTTCTATACTCTATACTAGTTTCCTAAACATTTTAGCCAATCAAAACAACTTCATAAACTCGAAATTAGAACTTTTGCGGAAATAAATAAGTTATGAAAAATCTATATGAACTTTAAACTAGAGTTTTGTACCAAACTTAACTCCTATGCATCCATAACACCAAAATACATGTTCTACACCTTACTAAAGCATTTTGGAATGTAATGCAACTTTTCTAGGCAGATTTATAGCAATAAAAACTTGATTTAAAGGGAAACTCACCATATCTTGGCACATGCATCAAATAACTCCATCAAGTATCAATATTCAAAACTACTCATACTTATACTCATCCAATGCAATCATAAGGATATGTATGCTAAATAAAATGACATGGAATCTTTA
>JAGFNQ010004301.1:0-17694 GCA_024364735.1 Boesenbergia rotunda
TTTCAATACTTCACAATTGCACATTAGATATAATCACTAGTTGTGATCCCATCACAAATTCTCTTATGCTGTGAGTTGTATTGCGGACATTCAGTAGATGAGTTTAAGATCCCAATCAAATACACAAAACATGTATACTCAAATAGTGAATTATCATTTATTAATATAAATGTTTACACCATAAGGCGATTGCCTTAGGACACTTCTCTCATATCACTAACATCTTGTTGGTCTGAAAATGAGACATTAGGTTGCTGAAAATTAGGAGTAGGCTGTGAATTCTGAAAATTAAGTTGTTAGGGCTGATTACATGAATGAATGGGATGTTGAAATTGCTGAAAATTGGGTTGATAACTAGGTGGAAATTGCTGAAAATTCTGGTTCTGAAAAATCTAATTTTGAGGCTGAAATTGTTGGTTAAAAGGATGAAATTGTTGGGGCTGAAAATTCTAATTTTGAAACTGAAAATTTTGATTTGAAGGCTGGAATTGTTGCTGATATAAACTCTGAATTTTTTGTGAAGGTTGAAAAGATTGCTGGAAATTTTGAATTGGTTGAAATCCTTGCTGAAATTGTTGAAGTTGGGGCTGAAATAGTTGATTACTTTGCTGAAATTGCTGATAAGGCTACTGGAAATTCTAGAAATGCTGCTGAAAATCTTGGTTTGGCTGCTGTAAATTATGACAAGAAAGCTGATTTTGCTGTTGAACTTGTTGGAAGGGTGGTTGTTGATAAAATGAATTCTCATAACATAGATTCGGATGATCCTCCCAACCCGGATTGTAGGTAGATGAATAGGGGTTGGTACTTTGTTGGTATTGGCTTCCGAAACTCTCCATCCCGAATGAGTAAGAATATTTTCAATAGCTTCTGAAACTCTTCCTTGAATTCTTCTAGCTCTGAATATTCTCTCAATCTCAGGATCAAACTCCAAAATATCACCACCTGCAGTCCTAGTCATAAACCAAACAAAAATGGCAGCAAATATATATAGAAAGGTAAATCAAATGAAATAGATCAAAGATTATTAAACTAAGCACAAGCTCAAATTAAACAAACACAACTAGTATATTCCCCGGCAACAGCGCCAAAAATTTGATGATGCCCACAATCAAGTGTCAAGATGAGCCTCAAATTTAGATATTTATAGTTGAAAACCCTTAGCTCACAAAATTAAATTAGTATAGGGGCCTCAAGTCGTATTTTTCCAAGGACTAGTTTAGGATGTTTAATTCAAGCTTGAATTTTGTCGTTTTCTATGTTTTGGGTTTTCAATTGAAATGGGGGTTTTGTTTTGCAATAAGGGATGGAAATACAGTTGAAACAGAATGAATTCAACGAAAGCAAAAATTAACTAGGAAATTGTGAAAAATAAACTTAACCTAATTGGAAACTGAGCAATTCAATGCAAAATTATAAGATTGTAATTCAAAAACTTATATCAACTACGGAAAATTATAGGATCTATAACTAAGTTGCAGAAATAAGATTGAATTCAAAATTTGAGACTGAATATAGAAAATAGGATTGAATTGTAGCTGAAAACTGCTTGATCGGTCAACAGACCGATCAGATGCCTACCTGATCGGTCGACAGACCGATCAGATGATGTCTTGATCGGTCAAACAGACCGATCAAGTATCTGATGCAAACTAATACAGTGTGAAACAACTACAGAAATGAATTCAGAAACTAAATCTAAACTACAGATCAAATTCTTCACCACGAATTCTTTCTTGTCGTCACATAAGATGCAGCTAGAAACCCTCTAGCTTGACAAATCAAACAAAATCCAACTCCCGCGATCGATTTGCTCCGCTTGAGGGGAGATCTGAAATCTCCTCCGATCTCTTCCTCTCTGATGATTTGGATTGCGATTGTGGCTCAGGAACCCTCAGAACACTTCAGAGAACCCCTCTGAATGCTCCGATTGATGAAGATTGGCGATCAGCAGGAAGCGATCGGATGAAGCAAGCTCTCGGTGAAACCCTCACCTGAGCTTCCAGAGATGAAATAGAATTGAAAACTTCTCGGGAAATTGATCTCAATGATCCGAAATCTTGAAAAGAACTAGATCTGAAGTGGCCGCGCGTGATTGGAGAAGAAAACGATGAAGAACACACGAAGAACAGAGAACAGACTTTGCGACGTCTGCGACGATGACGAGCTGGGAGAGGGATTTTCTGTTTTAATTTATCCCATTTGAATTTGAACGGTTGTGATCATCCTCGCTCCATCCAACGGTCAGATCAGCTCGGATCGAAATCAAACTTCCCAGATCTCCATCAATGGTCAAGATCTGCTTCTCCTTAGCTTGGATCGATCAGATCTGCAACGAATGGCTCAGATTACCCTTCCTCTTAAATGGATGGTCTAGACTCCTCTTAAGCTTGATCCAACGGTTAGATGACTTTTGATTTGGCCCAAAACTTCAGATCATGATCTATGGTCTTGATTAACTCTATCTTGAGCTCGGATGGATCAGAAGCTGATGGATGGCTCAGATCTCCCTGTTTCTTAATCGGACGACCCATATTAATCTATCTCTTGTTCCTCTTGATTAAAGCCAAGTCCTAACTCAAGTTTGATCCAATCTGATCTAGGTCCATGATCATTCGAAGCCTACAAAATTAGATTCAAATTTTTGTGCCAAAATATCTCAAATATACAAAGATTTGTATCCAAAGAAAAAATAGAGATAATTCATGAAACCTAATGTAAATGCAAACTTAAGCATATAAAAAGGGATCAAAATATGGATTTGAGAGCCTAATTTGATTAACAAAATGGTAATTATCAATAGCCTAACGTTCGAACCCAACTGACATCAGTCAATTGCATAAAAAATCAGTCGACTGATCTTTCTGTGTCCTCAACCAGTCGACTAATCTCAAACCAGTCGACTGGTAAAACCCTAAAGCAAGGGTTTCCCTTCCTGAGTATATTTCACTCGCAGTAGAACCCTCACGACTCAATAGACTCTTCTTTGCAACCTTGACTATTACCTTTAAGCCTTCTTTACTTTGACTCTTGTCCCTCGGATGCATACAAGCCCGCGGCTCGTCCTCATGTCATCTTTCACGTATACCTTGAAGTGCGCTTTCCTCGGCTCATTGTTGCCACCTTATTGTTGGATAGCTTTGCGGGTTTCCTAAGTGAATACCAGGTCGTACATGGGAAACCGTTCCATGTCCACGGATCAAAAATTTAATTCGAATGGAGACTAACTCCTAAACGACTATCTCGTCAATGTACTAATTGATTTGAGTTACAACTTGACCAAACTTTATGGTTAAGCCTTGTAACTCGCCTAACCAATTAGTCGCAGAAAGGATGACGATTGGATCACCGATTTTTGTGTTTATTATCGGGGTCCAACATGATTAATTATCACAATTAATTATCAAAATAATTAACACAGAAATAATTAATCAAGCACACATAAAATGATAGAAATCAAAGAGTCGTAAGAGAAGGTTATACCTCTTGTTGTTGGGGCAATCGACCTAAGTATGACCTGGAGGATCATGGTTTTGATGTGTGTGGTCAATATGATTAAGTTAGGGATTGTTGTTGGACTAATATGTGTATGTGAGTGTGCAGGTTTGCAGGTACACATAGACTTGGTTGATGTCTTCAGGTGAAGGGTGGCATGGAGGCAAGCTGGAGGCTTATGTGCGCATCCGAGGGACCGTGGATAGTAGGGACGATGAGCCGAGGGATGCGGACTTCGAGGCATATGTGAAGGATGGCATGGAGGCAAACTGAAGGCTTGTGTGAGCATTTGAGGGATGAGGGCCGAAGACGAAGAGGGCGTGAAGGCAACAGTCGAGGTGCTGGTGAAGAGTCAACCAGGTCGTGAGGGTCCGAGTGTGAGTGATGAGTCGACCAGGTCGTGAGGGTTGACCAGGGTGTGAAGGCAACAGTCGAGGTACTTAGGGACTAAGCCGGGAGGGTTTGAGTGCGGAGAGAAATGTACTCGGGAAGGGTAACCCTAGGCTTAGGGAAGGACCAGTCGACTGCTCCAGGAGCAGTCGACTGGTAATGCCTAGTGATGCGAACGTTGGCTGTAACGGTCGAATCTAAGTGGGACCAGACTGGTAGCGGCCAGTTAGTACTTGTGCTTTATTTAAAAGGAGCTCGTTTAAGGCTACTGTTTCTTGGCGAAATCTGCTTGGATAGAGTGGATTAGTAGCCTTTGTTGCTCAGATAGTGTCCTAAAGCTGTGGAGAGGTTTCTCTAGATACAAGGAGCTACGAGATCTAGCTGGAGGTGATCCGGGGAATCATCCACCGACGGATTAGGGATCGCCCAGCTTACGGGCAGCCGTGGAGTAAGAGTATCATCTCCGAACCACGTATATCAATGTGTTTCTTTCTTGTTTTAGATTAGTTTTATTTTGTATATTCCGCTTGCGCACTAACGGTTGAAGGAAGAAATCAAAAGTCGCTATTCACCCCCCCTCTAGCAAGCCAACAACTATCTAACACTCGTTACCTCGCGATCTTCTATTGTATGACCCTCCCCTCTTGGGCGTCGTGTGGGCAATGATATACCAAGAACCGGAGTCACCAAGGCCTTCCAATCAATCGCTTCTTCACGCGCCAACCAATCCCTAGACACTAGGATTGCCGCCGGCCACCTTCTTCCTCTCCTACTTGCGCCGCCGGCCACACAAGGCCTCCAAAGCCCGCCAACCACAAGGAAGCACCGGAGACGAAGCTAAGGAAGAAGATGAAGAAGGAGAAGAGATGGTTATATCTTCCCCACATCCACCCTAGCCACCGCAAGCCCTCCTTTCTCCTCTCTACTTGTCGCCGACCAAAGAAATCTAGAGGAGCTCTCTATTCCGACTGTCGGGCGACTCCTCCTTGTACCCAGCTTGTGCATGCCAAGGAGGAAGAAAGGAAGAAAGAAGATAGAGTGGAAAAGAAGAAGAAAAATAAGATGATGAATCCTCTTCTTCGCACCTTCTTCTCCCCTTGTCACCGGCGCCGGCGCAAACCACAAATTTGTGGTCACCACCGGCGATCCTCCGACCCTCCTTGCTCTTGCCGAACACCACCAAGCAGTGCTCCCTAGGATGAATCTCCACGCCCAAAAGAAAAGAAGAGAAAGGCTTCTCTTCTTCCTTTCTTTGCACCAGCGCAACCTCTACCCTAGGTGGGAGAAGAGATGAGAGAAAAGAGAGAGAGGGAGGTCTAGGGTTGACTATGAGTTAGAATTCCTTGGTTTCATGACATCATGGGGTATTTATAGGGCTACAATAGGGACCATGAGGAGGAGTTGGGTCTTGTCCACCTAATGGATCAAGGCATGATCCATTAATGAAGAACTATTCCACTAAAGGCTCTTCATTGAACTACCTCACCAACTCCCATATTTACATATGGGCTCCACCTATTATGAGTACAATTTCTACCCGTGTTTATGATATCGTATGCCCGTTGATTAATTTAAATTACTGATAATTTTAATTAATCAACATCTAACTCTTTGATTAGTACCACTCATCCTTATCATCATGTTGGACCAAGTCCACCTGCAGGATTTAACATGATGAACCTTATGAGCTCATCAAGGGGGCATCATCATCCCGACTCAACAGGACATGGTTTCCATCTATAATCAATGACACACCGTGTAAATAGTATTATTTCCTAACTTACCGGACTTATCAATTTAACAGAATAAATCTCGCCCATTGGTAAATCAAAGAAATAAATATCAAGTACATGCGCCCGTCATTATATTGAGATTCAGAGCATGTACTCCATAATAAATTGAGGTCTGATCCAATTATAAAGTCAGTATAAATTTGATCACCTCTATGTCAGTCCAGCTCAATGCACACAATGTGCACTAATGTAATTCTATGGTCAAGATAAACCATCACCAAATTATAGTACAACCATCCCGATGGATTGTCCAAATCCATCTCGGTTGTGAGCCTCTACTTATACTCTATAAGGAATTGATAACATGATCTTCTATACGACACCATACACCATGTTATCTATAGTGTAAAGTATTAGACGTTATATGCACATACTAATATAAACATGCAAATAGTGATCTTGTGATTCTCTTTCAAAATGTAGATGTCCATGCAGAAAGCAAGGCTTTTAGTATACATCCTAACACTTATCCACGGTCCCTCGGATGCACCATCCTTCATCGGACCCGAAGCCATCAAGCTGAGTCATATGTGTATCCTACAGAACATGTACACTCAAATACACATATCAAATACAAAGGTGAACTTAACTTAAACTCTTTACCCAAATATCAAAACACATGGTCTCACGGACTACAGACTGCCTCAATAATTTTCTCCTTTTTGATATTTAGCAATACGTTTAAGTTAAAAAAAAAATATCAAATAAATATGCTAATAACATTTGGATGTACGATGCCAAGGCTACACATTGGACTTACACCGCCAATGCATATGTCAACATGCAAATGCAAATGCAAACATGCATGAGACCTATCACAAAACATCTCCCACACCTAAACTCCCCAATGAGTTAGGATTTTCATCAACGAGCTTTTTAAGAACCTATCCCATGGCTCCCCTTACACTTGGACTTAAACGGCTTTTTAAGAGCCTATTACAAGGCTCCCCCTTTGCCAATAAATGAGAAACAAAGCTCCTCCTTTTCCTAAGCTCCCCCTTAAGCTAGGATTTCTTGTAAAGGTACATAAGGTTTTGCCAATTAAAACTTAATTCTCCCCTTTGTCATACATCAAAAAGAACTACAACAATATCCCAATTATTGGATTCTTTAGTTTCTAATGATCATAACCATTGTTTAGTAACCCCCCATAAGATTATACATATGTTCTCCATCATTAGGACACTTTTCAACTACTGAAAAGTAGTTTTAGCTTGTATCAGTCAACTGAGACAGTTACCAGTTAACTGATCTCTATCGAAAAAAACCTCACAAAAGCTTTCACACTAGAAAGCTTCGTTACCAGTCGACTGATACTTAGAAATCAGGCTTTCAACATTTCCGAAACCAATTTCTTAAATGCATAACTAATTCCATAAATTTCCAAAAATCTTCAAATTTTATGGAGAGGCCTGTAAAACCCATGTCTACTTGGGAAAAATACATTTAAAAAATGTATCTATCACAAATCCCATGATTGACACAAAATCCAAAACTAGCTAAATTGTTCTATTGAACTTTGACTAGAGGAGCCACTAGTCCAATATAGAATCAGACAACATCGCCCCTGTACGACGGATAATTTGGAACATTCATACACACCATGCAATATAAAAATGGCCTCAGGCCTCAAAATAAGAGATATATCATACAGAAATAAATGCATCACAGTAATAAAACTATAACACTCACCTGAGTTGCCTTCTAGGCAGACGCGCAACATACACAATACACACGAAGTCCAATAGAGGACTCAAAAATATAAAACCACATCAAATACACACAATATAAGTCCACGACAGAGAAACCAATATAAAACAAGAAATATGTTGTAATAGAAATAGAAACTCGCAGAAACACCCAAAGCCGGAGTCACAGGGACCTGGGACTGACAATTGGGCTCCTCTAACGACCTATCAACCTGAAAATAGAAACATGGTGACGTATGGTGAGTCCAAGTGGACTCTGCGGGTATAGAGAAAGATATGCATGGCAGAATAAGCAATTGTACAAGCTACAAAGAATTAACAGGATATAGTCTTAGTGGAAATATTAGAATATACATAACTAAAAGTGCCAAATGAATGTACATATCAGAAATCAGCCAATCCTAAATCATAAAGGGCTCGTATCATACGAGCAAGTGTAGGGTCACATAATATCTCCTGTATGTGTATGTCAAATATATGTTGGTGCAAATTGCACCCAAGTCAAACCTGTGTTTTGATATTGGCAAAAGGGTTCAAAAGTTAAGGGTTAATTGTTGTCTAACAAGTTTCTTGAGTGTACAGGAAAAGCCCTAGCGAAGGAATGCTAGGCACTGGCGAAGGACTGCCAGACAGAAGAAAAGCCCTAGCAAAGGACTGCTAGGCTCTGGCGAAGGACTGCCAGAATGGACAAACCCTAGCGAAGGAATGCTAGGCACTGGCGAAGGGCTGCCAGAACAAAAGACCTAGCGAAGGGCTGCTAGGCACCAAGCGAAGGGCAGCTTGGCAACTCAAGACCTGGCGAAGGACTGCCGGGCAAAAGTCCAACTGGAGGAGCCGGTTGGCACCAGGTAAATTCTCCCGAGAGGAGTAGGTGAGGACGCGTTCCCCTTGAGGGAACATTAGGCGTCGGTTCGACCTAGGGCTCTATTTTGGAGACCAAAGTCAGAACCAAGACAGCTAAGGCTATATAAACTAACATAATATTTGCTGTTTTGGACTAACCCTGGATGCAGGACCGAAGGACTGTGTATCTGCAGCTCAGAGAGCCTCAAAGGAGTGAGGCAGTAGCTGGGCAGGGCGCCCCGAAGGTTCCGGGCGCCCCCAGAGTCAACCCAAGTCAGCAGACCAAGAAAAAGCTCCGACAGCAGCATTTCGGGGCGCCCCGGTTGTTCCGAGAGCCCCGCGCATTCCGGGCGCCCCGCGTGTCGCGGGCGCCCCCAGTGCCACGCCGACTATCAGCTGCCCTCGCGAAGCCAAAGGATGAGGCTTTGACCGGTCAACCCGGGCGCCCCGCGCGCTCGGGGCGCCCCGGTCAAAGCTGATCCCGAAGATGAAGAGATCAGCCTTGACCGAAGCGATCACCGGATCGGAAGCCACGTGGGGGGCGCCCCCGTCGACCAGGGCGCCCCCAGGCCCTATATAAAGGGCCCTCGACCTCCTTCTTCAATGCATCAATTGCTGCGACACTTCTGCGCTCTTCTGCTTCCGCGACACGCTCCAGAAATCTTCCAACTCGAGCTGACGACGTCCCGCTGCTCCGAAACTTCGATCTACACCGGACGTCGGTAACGAAGAGCTGTATTTAAAGTTTACTAAACTGTTCTTGTTATAATCTTTCTTGTAAACTTTTACGAACTTATAGAATTGCCCGCAGAAAACGGTCAACGACCGTGGGCCTTGGAGTAGGAGTCGACCCAGGCTCCGAACCAAGTAAACCGACTGTGTTTGCATTGTTCTGTTTTTCTTTTATTTCCGCTGCGCACCCGCTCTTTTTAAATCCGAACGATTTGCGACATTCACCCCTCCCTCTCTCGCATCTCTCGATCCTACAAGTGGTATCAGAGCGGGGAATTCAAACTTGGTGCAACCACCAGTTTGAAATTTTTTTTCGGATTTCTTTCGTTTTCTCTCTCAATTTTTTTAAAAATATTTTTCGTTCGAGTTTTACTTTCAAGGTTGGTGCAACACCCCTTGAAATTTGTTTTTATTTTCCCGCACTACTAATCCAAGACCAAGTCTTGGAATATTTTTGTTTCTTTTGTTTGCAATTTCAGAACGAATGGCCATCCAAGAAGGCTTTAGCACTGCCAGACCTCCACTTTTCAGTGGAGAAGACTTTCCTTACTGGAAAAGTCGAATGGAGGTCCACCTGAAAACTCAGGTGGATATGTGGATAATCATCCAGTCTGGACTGATGATTCCCACAAATGCTGAAGGAGTACCGCAAAACTACTCAGAGTGGGACACTGCCCTCAAACGCAAGATTGAAGCTGACGCCAAAGCAACTCAGACCCTCCAATGCGGACTGACAAAAGAGGAGCTGAACCGCGTAGGCCCATTCAACAGTGCCAAGGAGCTATGGGCTAAACTGATCGAGCTCCACGAAGGAACTTCAGATACAAGGATCAGCAAACGAGACCTGCTACTGAACAAGCTCTTCACTATCAAAATGGCAGATAACGAGACAGCAGCCCAGCTCCACTCCAGAATCCAGGAACTGATGAACGGACTTCACGCAATAGGTCACCAGGTTCAAAACCGTGATCTTATAAGGTACGCCCTAAACACATTCCCTAGGACCACCTTGTGGGCATCTATGTTAGATGCATACAAGGTCTCTAGGGATCTTTCAAAAATTAAGTTAGATGAGTTATTTTCTGAACTTGAGCTGCATGAACAGACTAACTACAATTTGGCCGAGAAAAGTATAGCTTTCTTTGCAGGGAAAACAGGAAGAATGACTAAGAAGAAAACTCAAGTTGAACCTGAATCTACCTCAGATTCAGAAACAGAAGATCAAGAAGGAGATCAATCTGAACTGGTCAGGCTAGCTCGAAGCTACTACAAAAAGTTGAAGTACCAAGCCAACACACGGAGAACAAACCGAAGAAAGGATGAACCAGCTGAACCAGCAACTGACAAACACAAGCCCAACGTAACCTGCTACGAATGCAAGAAGAAGGGCCACTACAAGACTGAATGTCCAAGTCTAAAGGAGTCCAAAAAGACCAGAAAGAAGAAGGCACTCCAAGCAACCTGGGACGAGTCTTCCTCAGAAGAAGAAGAAGAAGCACCCCAGTCCAATCTTCTAGCCCTGACCGCTTCGGATCAAATCGAGACTGACTCAGACTCGGACCGGGACGACGGCAAGCTGACATTCTCCGACGATGGCGAAATAAGGGTAACGGGTTTTTCAAAATTGCAATTGAATTCGCTTATTTCCTATCTATCCCGAGATTTGGCGAAAGCCAAACTCCGAATCGAGTCCCTCCGACAGGAAGTAAAACTCCTGAAAGAGGGAGCTGATTCTAAATCCTTAACTGAGAAAATTCAGGAAGGAACCCCTGACCAAGTTGAAAAACTTGAATCAGAAAATTCCTCCTTGAAAACTCAAGTTAAGGACTTAAGAACAGCTTTAGAACGATTCACTTCTGGTTCCAAGAATCTTGATATGATTCTGGAAAAATAGAAGTCTGTTCTAAACCGATCCGGACTTGGCTATAGAACCAAATCTCGGCAAAGATCTTATTTTGCTGTACTGAACCAGTCAAGACCCAAGGTTCAGGCATGGGTGCCAAAACTGTGTCTGACTAAACCAACTGGTTCAAATCAATTTTGGATCCCCAAGGACAAGATTCACATCTTGCCTAACCCATACAAAGGCTTTAGTCCAGTGGGAGCCTAAATCAAAACAATTTTTATAATTAGATAATTTTTTTTAATTGATTGATTGTTTGTTTATTTAATTTTTGCAAATTGCCATGCTTAGATTTAAGGAATACTTAGATTTAAGGACTAAATTACTTGAAACTTGAAAACATAGTATTGGGAGGAGGTGAGATGATAGTACGTTGGGGAAACCAACTCTAATAAGATCAAGTCTACTTGGTCTCTTTAGACTGGTGAAACCAGCCGAAGCTACCGATCCAAGACCCAAGCTAGTTAGACCAGAAAATGACTTAATTTAATTTGAAAATGAAATTTCATTAAAAGGCTTTGTCAAGGAAAGGGTGGATGATCCCATAAGGCTACGGCCAAAGAAGGCCTAGTGCCTCGCCAAGACCTGGAAGCCAATTTCTGAAATTCAAATTCAAATTATCTTTTGTCAAATTCGAATCTAACTCAAAGTTCAAATAATTATAGATTCTTATCTGTTTTCAAACCTATCTCTTTTTCGAAAATCACTTAATCTATTTTTCAAAATTTCTAAACTTATTTGTTTAAAAATCTGTTTTCAAAAATAAAGAACTTTTTCGAAAATAAATTGAAATTCCTTTTCAAAACTAATTTCTACCCTCAAACCTGTCTCACAAAAACCTTAAGGTTAACGTGATTGAAAACCCTAGACTGGGGTGAGACAGACTAGGAAGTGAAACTCAATTTAAGCTATCCCTAACTCAAATTGGATCCAAATCATCAAAAATTCTTTATGTGTAGGAACATAAAGATTTGGACCAATGGATGTTAGATAGCGGGTGCTCCAGACATATGACTGGGGACAAATTGAAGTTCACCAAACTCAAGTTCAAAAACCTGGGCTCAGTGGCATTTGGTAACAATGCTACACTCAAGGTAATTGGGTCAGGTAATATTGAACTTAAATCCAATTTCATTATTAAGAAAGTACTATTGGTGGAAAACTTCAATTTTAACTTACTTAGCATAAGTCAGTTATGTGACTCTGGTTATTTAGTTACTTTCAACAATTCTAATTGCCTTATTAGAAATGCACAAGACTCAGAAATCATGCTTAAGGGCACTAGGAAAAATAATGTATACACTATAAATCTTCCCCTTATACCCAAATGCATGTTAACACAGTTAGAACAATCAAAACTCTGGCATAGGAGATTAGGTCATACCAATCTAAGAACTATTTCAAAAATTACCCAACTTGGCTTAATCAAAGGTATCCCCAAAATCAAAAATGAAAACCTAATATGTGAATCTTGTAATCAAGGCAAACAAACCAAGTCTAGTCACAAATTGATCCAATCTGATCAAACCCAAACCACACTTGAGCTCCTACACCTTGACCTACTTGATTCACATGGAGCCAAGTCACTAAGTGGAAATCGATACTGCTTAGTGATAATTGATGACTACTCTAGGTTCACCTGGGTCAGGTTTCTAAAGACCAAAGATGAAACCCTGAACCTATTTAACAACTTTTGTAAATTGATTGAAAATCAAAATGATACCAAAATTAAAAGACTTAGGTCTGACCACGGGGGAGAATTCGAGAATCAGAGATTCGAAGAATTCTGTAAAATAAATGGATATAAACACGAATTTTCGTGTCCCAGAACCCCCCAACAAAATGGCATAGTAGAAAGGAAGAATAGAACCCTACAGGAAGCTGCTAGGGCTATGCTCAATGAATTTGACCTACCTAACCACTATTGGGCAGAAGCAATTAGCACAGCTTGCTATATCCAAAATAGGATTCTGCTTAATAAAAGGTTAAATAAAACATCCTATGAACTTTACTACCATAGGCTTCCAAACTTACACTATCTTAGAGTCTTTGGATGCAAAGTCCATATTCTTAATACCAAAGACTATCTTGGAAAATTCCAATCCAAGTCAAACCCAGGTATCTTTTTAGGGTACTCTACAACAAGTAGAGCTTATAGAGTCTACAACAAAATAACTAAGAAAATTGAAGAAACAACCAACTTAATATTTGATGAAGAAACTAATCCAAAATCTGATAATTCTGACTTAGCTTCATCAAATACTGATCAAGAAGATAACTCTGAAACCCTAACTGAACCCTTTAATGACTTAACAATTGAACCAACTTCTGAATCAGTTGAACCAACTAATGAACCCAGAATTGAACCTATTGGACCAGCTGGACCTGAAGCTGAGCCAAGTACTAGAAAAACCAAGAAACCCAGACTCAGTCACCCAACTGACCAAATTGTAGGTGATCCAACCTTAGGAGTCAGAACTAGAGCTTCCTATAGAAATCTTAGTCAAATAGCCATGATTTCAAAGATTGAACCTAAGACTATTGAGGAAGCCCTACCTGATCCTGACTGGATCTTAGCCATGCAAGAAGAGCTAGCCCAATTTGAGAGAAACCAAGTCTGGGAGTTAGTACCTAAACCTAAGGGCAAATCCGTAATTGACACTAAGTGGGTATTTAGGAATAAGTTAAACGACCAAGGTGAAATAACCCGAAATAAAGCCCGCTTAGTAGCTAAGGGATTCAGTCAAGTAGAAGGGTTGGATTATGATGAAACCTATGCCCCTGTAGCTAGACTTGAGTCTATTAGGATGTTACTAGCCTTTGCATCCCATAAAGGATTCAAATTATACCAAATGGATGTAAAGTCAGCCTTCTTGAATGGGCTCATTAAGGAAGAAGTCTATGTAGGACAACCCCCAGGATTTGAGGATATAGAAAAACCAGATTATGTCTATAAACTTAGCAAAGCCCTTTATGGACTAAAACAAGCACCTAGGGCCTGGTATGAAAGACTATCCAACTACTTGATTTCTAAAGAATTCAAACAAGGTCAAATTGACCCAACCTTGTTTGTTAAAATTTTAGAAAAGGATATATTTATTGCCCAAATTTACGTAGACGATATAATATTTGGATCAACTAATTCTAAATTTCTAAAAGAATTTGTAACAATAATGGAAAATGAGTTTGAAATGAGTTTAGTTGGAGAACTCAATTTCTTCTTAGGGTTACAAATCAAACAAACCAAGGATGGAAATTATGTACATCAAACTAAATATGCTAAAGAACTAATTAAGAAATTTAAAATGGATAACTCTAAAAGCATAAGTACTCCAATGGCCACAAATGTAAAAATAGATAGTGACCCTGATGGTAAACCAGTAGACTTAAAATTATACAGAAGTATGATAGGAAGTCTACTGTACCTTACAGCCAGCAGACCTGATATACTTTTCTCAGTAGGAATGTGTGCTAGGTACCAAACATGTGCTAAGGAAACTCACTTAGCAGCCCTAAAAAGAGTTTTAAGATATATTAAGGGCACCCTAAATGTAGGGATTTGGTACCCTAGAACTTCATCCTTTAAGTTATCAGGATACTCTGATTCTGACTATGCTGGTTGTAAATTAGATAGAAAAAGTACAAGTGGAAGCTGCCAACTCTTAGGAAACAGCTTAGTAAGTTGGTGCAGTAGAAAGCAACACTGTGTTGCGTTATCCACAACTGAAGCTGAATATGTAGCCCTAGGAGAATGTGTAGCTCAACTCTTATGGATGATGCACACTCTTAAAGACTTTCAGCTAGACTACAATCAGACCCAAGTCAATATTGATAATATTAGCTCAATCAACTTAACCAAAAACCCAATTCAACATTCTAGAACCAAACACATAGAAGTAAAACATCACTTTGTAAGAGATCACGTAGCTAGGGGTGAAATAGTCCTTAAGCATGTAGACTCCAAGTCCAACCTAGCTGACATATTCACTAAACCCTTACCTGAGTCTGAGTTCAGCTCACTAAGAAGGCAGTTAGGATTATGCTTAGTAGAATAGAATCATTTGGTTTTTTTTGTTTTAAAATGTTTCAAATTGATATTAAAATGGTGTTTATTTTAAAAAAAGGGTTTTTCTAACTTAATCTTAAAAAGTTTTACTTTGGTTTTAAAATTTTTCTTTTTTGACTTAGTTTTATTTCAAAATTACCCCCTTCAAAACTAGGGTTTTCTTCGAAATGGACTTAGACTAGGCTCTAACCCTAGAATTGCATGCACCTATAGATCTAGAAGCCAGCATCTCACAAGCACCTTAGGGTACTTTGAGTGATAACCTAGAAAGGGTTGAGATGCTTAGGTCTTTGCCTCAATTCAAGATGCTTTAAGTCAGTGCATCGGCAGCAATTGGGGCACTAAATGAACAGCAATCAAGTTAAGTATCAAGTTTAGACAAATCTAACTTGAACAGCTCACTTAACTTGACTAACCCTAGCAAAAGCTACTGTTTATAACAGTTAGTAAGTAGCTAATTGGGTTAGACAGGTCCCTAAAGATGAAACCAGACTTAGGTCCTATGGTATTCAGTACAGCAAATGCTTTATTTAATTATTGCAAATATTGTTCTGCGTTTTTTTTGATATATGTCAAAGGGGGAGAGTTGGAAAGGAAAGAGGGAACCCAAAAAGTTTTTTTTTCAAATTTTTCCTTTATTCAAAAAGTTTAACCTCAAAGTTAGAAATTCAAAGCTTAAATTTATCCTGTAAAAATTTCTAACTCTGAATTATTTCTAAGCTTAATTTTTTTTTTGCTTAAAAATTTCTAACTCTGAAGTGTTATTAAGTTTTGCTCAAATTATTCTTTGAAATTTTTTTTAAGTCTGAAAATTTTCTAAGTCTAAAATTTTTTCCAAAACTGAAAATTTTCTAAGTCTAAAATTTTTTCCAAAACTGAAAATTTTCTAAGTCTGAAGTTTTTCCAAAACTGAAAATTTTCCAAAGTCTGAAATGTTTCTAAAACTGAAAATTTGTCTAAAGTTTTCTAAGTCTTCCAAACTTAGAACATCATTTCGAAAAACTTAGCAGATTTCCCAACTTATTATCAAAACATGAAATCTTCTAAGTACTTAACTCAAACCACCTACTTTTGAAAAATCTAGGGGGAGATTTCTTCCAGGGGGAGGGAATCTAACTTAGGATTTCAATTTCAGCATTTTTTTCCTTAACTTTTTGAACTAGGTTGCCATATATCAAAAAGGGGGAGATTGTTGGTGCAAATTGCACCCAAGTCAAACCTGTGTTTTGATATTGGCAAAAGGGTTCAAAAGTTAAGGGTTAGTTGTTGTCTAACAAGTTTCTTGAGTGTACAGGAAAAGCCCTAGCGAAGGAATGCTAGGCACTGGCGAAGGACTGCCAGACAGAAGAAAAGCCCTAGCAAAGGACTGCTAGGCTCTGGCGAAGGACTGCCAGAATGGACAAACCCTAGCGAAGGAATGCTAGGCACTGGCGAAGGGCTGCCAGAAGAAAAGACCTAGCGAAGGGCTGCTAGGCACCAAGCGAAGGGCAGCTTGGCAACTCAAGACCTGGCGAAGGACTGCCGGGCAAAAGTCCAACTGGAGGAGCCGGTTGGCACCAGGTAAATTCTCCCGAGAGGAGTAGGTGAGGACGCGTTCCCCTTGAGGGAACATTAGGCGTCGGTTCGACCTAGGGCTCCATTTTGGAGACCAAAGTCAGAACCAAGACAGCTAAGGCTGTATAAACTAACATAATATTTGCTGTTTTGGACTAACCCTGGATGCAGGACCGAAGGACTGTGTATCTGCAGCTCAGAGAGCCTCAAAGGAGTGAGGCAGTAGCTGGGCAGGGCGCCCCGAAGGTTCCGGGCGCCCCCAGAGTCAACCCAAGTCAGCAGACCAAGAAAAAGCTCCGACAGCAGCATTTCGGGGCGCCCCGGTTGTTCCGGGCGCCCCGCGCATTCCGGGCGCCCCGCGTGTCGCGGGCGCCCCCAGTGCCACGCCGACTATCAGCTGCCCTCGCAAGCCAAAGGATGAGGCTTTGACCGGTCAACCCGGGCGCCCCGCGCGCTCGGGGCGCCCCGGTCAAAGCTGATCCCGAAGATGAAGAGATCAGCCTTGACCGAAGCGATCACCGGATCGGAAGCCACGTGGGGGGCGCCCCCGTCGACCAGGGCGCCCCCAGGCCCTATATAAAGGGCCCTCGACCTCCTTCTTCAATGCATCAATTGCTACGACACTTCTGCGCTCTTCTGCTTCCGCGACACGCTCCAGAAATCTTCCAACTCGAGCTGACGACGTCCCGCTGCTCCGAAACTTCGATCTACACCGGACGTCGGTAACGAAGAGCTGTATTTAAAGTTTACTAAACTGTTCTTGTTATAATCTTTCTTGTAAACTTTTACGAACTTATAGAATTGCCCGCAGAAAACGGTCAACGACCGTGGGCCTTGGAGTAGGAGTCGACCCAGGCTCCGAACCAAGTAAACCGACTGTGTTTGCATTGTTCTGTTTTTCTTTTATTTCCGCTGCGCACCCGCTCTTTTTAAATCCGAACGATTTGCGACATTCACCCCCCCTCTCTCGCATCTCTCGATCCTACAATATATACAGCAAATAAATGCAGCAATCACAATTAAATGTGTTAGATCAAGAAAAATGATAGAGGGAGGGCGGGGGAGGGGGTGAATATCGTTTTAAAATCTTTTTCGGGTTAAGGAAAGAGAAAAAGCGCAGCGAAAATAAAACAATCACACAGGAACACAAGTAGTTTTTACTTGGTTCGGAGTCGCGGTCGGCTCCTACTCCAAGGCCCACGGTCCTTG